>JABCMJ010048940.1:0-19608 GCA_014822125.1 Arbutus unedo | reverse complement strand
GCAACACCCTGGGCCAGGGCAACAAAAAAAAAAATTTTGTATGTGTTTTTTTTTTCTTTCTTGTATGTGCTTTTTTGTAATATAATTGTAAGGTGTAAGGGCAACATTTTTAAGTCCGGGCTTGGGCAACTTAATTGCTGGGGCCGGCACTGCTCACTGGATTGGTGCATACTAAAGATTGGTTTTGATTTTTGTATCCTGTAAAAACTGCCTTCTTATATTTATTGAAGTTCTTGCCTTATATCCAGTGTATCATGAAAAATTACCAGTATGGGGATATAATGTAACCAGTGCGACAATATTTTTCATCAGCACATATTTATGCGGATTCAATATTAAATGTGTGATAATTACTCCGCTACGATATCCTAGAGCACTCCGCGACAATAACATATACTTTTGATAAATTTTAAGGTCATTCTTAATAAACATGCGTAACGTTTCGAAAGTGAAAAATAAAAGCATAATGTTGAATAAGCTTGTCTTTAGATTTTAATTTTAATACATGTCAGCATAAAAATTACAAAACGAGAGACAAAATAAAAGTGCGTATTGTAGCATTTCTCGAACAATATATCGATATAATTTGATTTCTTATGTAATGATGTGTAGGTTAAGTTTACATGCATTTCGACTAATTCTATGCTTATGTAACTAAGGAACTATTAAATTTTTCGTCCGTTTCAAGAATTGTTTATTATTAGCAAAAATCAAACTTGCGAGCATGACGGGATAATCCGTTACTTGTTTTTATGTTTTCACCCGACTAATTCTTGTAGTTAAACTATTAACATAGGAATTTAATGAACATAATAATTTTGTCTTTGGATTTTGGACTACAAAATTTACTTAATCCGCCAAAACGTTGTCAATTCATTAAGTTGATGTAAAAGAGCACTTATATAAAAGAAGTGGTTCAATGCGGTCCACAAATATAAAAGAGTACTTATATAAAAGAAGTGGTTCAGTCTGGTCCACAAATATTTATAACACATGAATCATAGAGCTGATAAGGATTCAGTGAGGTTGTAGTACATTTTCTTATAGTGCGGATAAAACAACATTGTTTTGTTCGTTTTGTCATTAAAACTACATCGTTTTTATTTCATTCATTTTGATAACAATTCACGTGATAAATTAAAACGATATAATTTTGAGTTCTTCCATCAATCATCCAGATCTACGCCGTATATCAATAGATTATGGTTTGGAGGGGCACCCATTACGAAAAGACCTTCCTCTGAGTGGATCTGTAGAAGTACGCTATGATGGTCCAGAGAAACGTGCGGTTTCTAAACTCATTGAGATGATCCAAGAATATCGTCATTTCAATTTTGCTAGTCCTTGGGAATAATGTACCGACAAATAATTAAGAATCAGAAGCGACAACAACTACATCGTTTTATCTGTATTTCATGCGCACTATAAGAAAGTTCACTACAGCTCCTGATAACACATGATTGATATGCGTAAACTCACTTTTTTTATGGGGTACACTCATTCATTGTCACGCCCTCAAATTTTAAAATAGAACTAATTAAATAAATAAATAGGTATTACCGAATCCTTGCCAAAGGCTCGATGAAATTCTCCCAAAAATAAAATATCCACATATAAGGAGATAAGTGTTCTAATTTGATCGTAAGTATATAGTGGATCACCCCATCCCAATGACCATTTACACGGAATAAAAGTTTACAAAATATTACATTTAGTAGGTTACCAAAATAAGATAGAGTTACAATACATCTTCTAAAAACGGTTAAGTAAAAGATGTTAAATAACTCCATGTATGAGACTCTCCAAAAATCATGCAACAGTCCAAGTACCCATGCCAAACGATACTAAATGTCTGATATTGTACCTGAAAAGAAAATAGAGAAACTGAGCTAACAAGTCCAATAGAGAAATCTATACAAATCTTACGTGGATATGAAATGTATGGTATGAAAAGTGAACATAAATATTCAACAATGGTGAGATCATAAACGAATTCAAGTTAAAGGCTAAAGATGAATCATGTCATATAGTAACGTCAACTAGTTTGTTAAAAAATCATTTATCACATTTCATAAGTTATTAATCCAATCAATCACGTTCTCGTGCATTTTCATTTTCATACCTAGTAATCCCGCAGGAGACTAGTTCATCACTCCTAACATTCCCTCCGGTAAGTTTAGTTCAAGACATTCCTAGTATTCTAGAAGGAGTCTAGTACCATCACCCTAGCATTCCTCTCGAGGAGTCTAGTTCATACCTCATGTCATTCGAGTGTCCCACGCATGTCACGTGTCCCATAACAATTTCATTTCATCAGCTTAAACTCTCAAGTAATGCACATGTCTCGTAATCACCATCTTAAATCTATAACATATGGTGTTGTAATCATATGACATGAATCCTAGAAGTAAGTCCAAAGAATAGGTACAAACATCAACCTTAGAAGTCAACAACTCAAATTTTCGATAATGATTTCAATAAGAATAAAGTACAGAATTACTAGTAATACAGACACTATTTACCGGTAATATCAGGGACTGTCCGAAAATGCCCGAAAATAAAACACTGTATTACCGATAATACAGACACTATTACTGATAATAGCAGGGACTGTCTGAAAATGCACGATTTCTGCAGATTTTCTCCAACTTCTATTTTCAACCTCTAAACCAACACCCAAGCTCATAAAACACCAAAAACAAGTCATACACGCATAAGAGATGTAAGAGATCTCTATCTCCAGTGTCGGATCGAAAGATTTGAGCTTCAAAAGCAAACTCTAACCCCCAAATTAAGAAATCTTTGAATACTCCTCCTCCAAGCCAAATGAGCACGATCAACCGCCAAATACTCTCTAAATGCAAGAGAAATATGAAGAATCTTGAGAAATTTTGAAGTTCTAGCAAGATTTGTGAGATGAAATTTGAGAGAGCTATCACATACACCTCCATAAAGGCCAACTCGAGAGAGAGAGAGAGAGAGAGAGAGAGAGAGAGAGTGGGTTTTTTCTTTAAAAAAATCTGATGTAAAGTTTTTAAAATATCAATTACACTCACATCCCGTAAGTGTAACACATGTTATCCACAAGTCTCTTGTCTAAATACACCACACCTAAACCTCAATTCATTATATATGCATAAAGCGCAATAAATCACTTCTTAAATCTAATTCCGGACAATTAATGAATCATTCAAAGTAAAAAAATATATATACATATTCCGGGTTCTCACATTCATGACATGACATGGACACTCATAAATTGTTTTAACAGCAGTAAATTGTCATATGTAAATTATTCATCCAAGAATTCATCCATCGTGTAAATTATAACACCTTGTTTTTCAACAACATTATTAAAACTATTTCTTACATAAAACAAACTTTTTAAAAGACATAGTAGAAATTACCTCATTTACTGAAAAATTAACTATAGCGGTATTACTTTTAACATGACATAAATACTATTACGGGTTTACATATAAAAGATAGAATTATGAAATTCAGAACATCTAACAATATGACAACCAGGTATTGTTGATTTGTTCGTCTTCATAGCCCCGCTCTTAATGTTCGGGTGACATTTTCAGTTGTTCTTGTACATCTAACATGAAACGTCAAGGGTAAAGAAATTGCTCCATAAATAATAAAACTTAGTAGATAAGTATACCCGAAACCAAACCCGAAGATATACAAGTATAACAATAACAAAATAATAAACAGAAGTTGAGCTATAATCAAAGTAGATGAAACAACAAAAATTAAATAACAGCTAAAATAAACACATGTGTACATTAAGAATTTTCTTTTGATCACCCATGGATCCACTCCTTGGGAAACCAATACCCACTCATCGAATCCAGTGTAAGGGTATGTGTACTGTTCAATGCATCAGAATCATCTAGCACTCCGAGTTAGAGTCCTTACAATGGGACACTAACCCAGTGGTACTCTAACCCACAAAATGATTACGTGGACTCTAACCCAACATAATCTAATATGAGACAATAACCCAGTTAAACATATACGGACTCGAATCCAGAAATTGATTATATGGAACTCTAAGTACCCATAGTCTAACATGGCACAATAGCCTCCAAAATCAGTTTAACATCTTTTCTATTAACGCCAATTACCTTTTTCTACACAAAAACTATGTAATACTCACCCAACACCTTTCACTTCTTTCATGTAGTTTCTAAGTTTTCCCCAAACAATCCACAGACACAATTATGTCCATTCTACGAAAATTCAAGCACCACGACGACTGAACTATATTCAAACAGGCAACACTACGACTGAAATAAAACCATTCTATAGAAAAACGGGCAACATAACGGCTATACCCTGTTGTGGAGCCCTTTAATCTGTGTTGTGATTTCACTTACGATTTCGAAATCTAATGATATTTCTAGGTACCTAGTCTTGCAACCACAACCAAAGGATAGCATCTCACTGGCTAAAGCTGGGTTAGGAAGCATTCTGATGTTTAAGTTAGTACTTGGAGAAGAAAAAATTAAGAAAGTACTAAGCTAGGATTGCAATATTGGGCGTGATGTTTTTCACGAAGTACTATACCTTATCTACTGCTCCTAGCTTGAGCACCAAACTTGAATTGACATATACAGAGCACACTCCTGATGATAGTGATCCACAACTGAATTCTGTTATGACCTCATCATTCAAAATGATGAACGACAACTCATGCTTCACTTGCCAGTCTAACTAAATGCTAGGTGGAGTTTCTATCCTAATACAAATGAGCTCCACTCACTAGTGAGACATCCTAGTCGGCCTGGATCCATGATGTGTGCCCCTTTTAATGAGGGAGAACACTATTTATCATGTTTTTGGTCTGGGCTCGGTTAGGTGCCGTAATGAGATACGGGTCAATTTGGACCCAATAGGTTCTCTCATTAGGGCCACGAAGTGTGGGTCTGATCGGAGCTCTGCCCAGCATAGGGAAACTATAATGAGCTTGGCCTAGTGTGCTGAAGAATTCCTTACTTGGCCTTGGCCCAACATGGGTAAGAACCCAACTTGGCCTTGACTGGGAGCCATGCTGATCTGGTCCTCCCTAATAACCCTTCAACTCTTCGTTTACTCAACAGATTAAGAGCGGAACTCTGAGATTGGACCGACTGCAAGTGTTGCAGAACTGGAAGTTGTACTGAAAGGATGATGGTGCCACCAATACTAGTGAGCTCAGCTCACCTACAAGGTAGGGTGACACATGTCAATCATCCTCTCAATCGGCGTCAAATGAAAGGACCGCATGCGTTAATCTATACAAGCACGCCAATGCATCCTCCACATTAAATGTGTTGCCACATGTTATCTCTTGATTGACTAAGAGAATTATGCCTCCTCGATTCCCACGCAAAAGTATTTTGAACTGATGGCAACTTTTTGAATTCCCTCAATTCTATCAAGTATATGAAAAGTTGCTAATTTTATGAATACACTCCTGGCGTTTCGTTCTCTCTCTAAATGCATACTTTTGTACTCATGCATCCAAGAAACATTAACCCTTCTACTTTCAAACATCCTTCTCCTCCCAAATTTTCATCCCTAGATTTTGGTCGTCTGCAACTGCTTTAGCCCATGTTCACGGATTTCGACATTCTAGAACTGCTTCTAAGTTTGTTAATCTTTATTGTTCACCGTGCATTTAGCCTTTCTAGTCTATTGATTTAATGATCGTGAACGCGTGTTTGCATCCTGGGTTAACTTCTAGTTGGCTTCCATGGGAATCTGTCAAATTTGAAAACTATACCCTTTGTCTTATGGCATTACACCCTACTAGTCTTTTTGGGAGAGTTGCATCATACAAACCCCAAACTTTAAATGCATTTCATTGCTAGGTGTCGAAGGACATGTATATCGACAAATATAGGTCAATTTTTTATAACGAGGATTTGATTAGGGGATCTATTGAACAATATGGTATACCTGATGACATACAATTAAGATTGATTCCTTCCACTGTTGCACTCACCCCAAGACATGGCAGAATCCACATTTCTATCATTGTTATTATTGATGATGGAGATTGATTCCCTTTGCATCCTTTCATCCGTAGATTTTTTTATGAACTTGGCTTGACCCCATCCCAAGTATCCATAAACGTTTTTAGGATTTTGTACGATTTCCTTAGACTTGCAGAAGTACACAATCTTGAACTTGAGTTTGAGAATTTTTTGGAGCATATACACCAAAAAGGAACAAGAAATTAGGCGTCATTATTTGCAATGTCTCCCTGGGCGAGAACACGTTCTAAACTTTCTTCCTAACTCCGACAAGTATGAAAATGATGCTATCTGTGAAGGGCAACTTTGAGTTCTGCCCATACCAACTACTTACTTACCACATTCACAGGGAGAGAGGGATTCTAGATGCAAATCGGTTTTAATTTCTCTCCAGTAACGTTGAATCCGTTTATCTTGGTGTGATGTTCTTCAATTTGCCACCTTTCCCCTTTTTGGTGACCAGGCCTAACTTCAAGGTAGAAGCCAACCTTGATCAATTGAGCAAGCTGTACGATCTACCGGATCAGGATGCTCCTTTGGTTATTGGATACTCCTCTAAATACTGGACTAATTACCTTGGTAGAAGAAACGCAATAGCGTCGATTGATAGCAACGAGGCGAGCTCCTAGGGTTCTTTGCTTTTAGTGGGAAATTGTCCAATCAAGACCGAAGAGTTAGACTTTGTTCAACCAGGTAGCAGGATCAGCCCCAGATATCTCAAAACTCCTTTCATTGTTGTCGTTGGACATCGAAGAAGTCTCAAGTTGCCCTATGGATCCACTAATGATGAGCATGACAATAGTGGTAGGTTTCTTTAAAGAAAAGGAAGTCCCAAGAATAGCCGCCCTCTTAGAAAGATGCAGGAACCTCTGCCAAGGAGCCTAGCAAGTCTGCCAAGCGAGACCCACCATTGAAAAAGACAAAGGTTGGCTCGGCTCTTGGTTATAGTCTAAGGATAACGCCACCAGCTTCTGCAGGCAGCTTGGTGGTTGAGAACCACCCATCTAAGTCTATGGATGTGGTGGTTCCACCAACGGGATGATAGTCCCAGTCTAGAACCCCCCTCTGTCATCCCGAACTAGAGATTTTGTGTGGGCAAGTGATTCAATCTCCAGTAAGCACGTGGCACTGACAGTGGAAAAATTTGTTATGTTTCCTAGAGATATGAAGGCCTAACCCCCTAATGTGGTGGAGAACTTTCAGTAAGGACTCCATAAGCAGATTAAGGTAAGAGATTAACCCTTAACTCAATTCGTTGCTTTATTTCCTGTCTTTCAACTCAGTATTGTAATTGTCACTATCTCAACCCTCTCAATCGTAGGCCCTTCACCATTTCATGGGGGTGGAGGCCCAAATTGGAAAGATTGCAAAAATTGTCCATGGTGCTAATAAGAGCGAGAAGGAGCTGGAGCTGTCGGTGAGAAGGCAGGATGAAGAGATTGCCCAAAGGGATAAGGTGTTGGTGATGGTGGTGGTAGATTGTTAATATCACGAACCACCTCTTCTTCTTCTGACTCTGGATCCTCATAGGGATCATCTTCTTCCGCATGATCATCTTCTTGATTTGTGATAAATTTTTCAAGGTTGAAAAGTAAGGGCGTCTAACTCTGGCTTGGAACCAAAAATATATAGTAGACTTACATATACCATATATTAATCACTAGAAAAGTTTAAATGGACAAACTCTTGAAACTTGTGATCTTTCCATTCTATCCAAAGTTGCAGGGGTATCTAAACTTATGCTCTAATATCAATTGTAACTTCCAAATTTCCGACAATGTTATTAAAACCCCTTTTAAAATTCATTTGTGAAATAAAACAAATAACTAAAATAGCCTCATTTATTAAAAATAAACTGTAGCGATATTATATTTGAAATGAATGAAATGCCCTTGTAAAAGATTGAATTAAATACACAGAACTTCTAAATGTAGGGCAACCCAGTCTTGTTGAATTCCTCATCTTCACAACCTGACTCTTCGTGCTTGGGTGGCATCTTTAGCTGCTCTTCTATATTTGACATCAAATGGTACGCACAGAAAAGTTGCTCCATGAGTGGTGGCACTTACTAAAAGAAAATATCTCGAAAAACGAACCCAACGATATACAAGCACAACTATAAAAGGAAAATAAAAAGAGCAAATGGAACAACAAAAGTAATGTTTCTAGGATTCCCTCATCGGGAAGTCAAATCTTACACATCGAATCTAATGCAAGGGTCTTGATTAAGATTGAAGAGTCGTTAGCTACAAAGGGCCCTTGGTGATCTTAGTCATAAGTTATGTACCCGACGAAGTTATCGTTGACCTTGTAAGGCTGGAACCTTCTACCGTCCTCTCAAATTAATCCTGACTTCACCTTACATGGATCTAACAAACACGGCGTACCAAGTACAGTTTGATGCATCTTAGACTCTTTATGATATGAATCATGACTGCCCAGCACTTCAATCGTCACCCCTTTGGGATCGTGTATAGTTTGACGCTCAAGACAATCCATCACTCCGTTGGTCTCCGTTTTGGGGTACAGTTCGAGGCTCAGGATCATCCAGCATGTCGATTGTTATCAAAATCACAATCCGCTTCCTTGGCACAGTGTCGTTTGTTTGAATATCCTAAACGTATATTCTAGGTTTTCCCAAATTCAGATAATGACATTAAAGTATCGGGAAGTCAATAGGGTTTAAAAATCAAGAGGATTCGATAGGGTTGTGATCAATAGGGTTAGGAAATCAAGAGGTTGGGAAGAAATACAAGGGTTTGGTTATGAATCTAAAGCTTGGTTTTCAAGTTAATCAGATTCATTAGTCTATAGGATAACATCACCATAATAGTGTGTGGGTTCCCGAACGGTCCCCATGAACTTGACCAACAATGGAGGATGAACTTCCTAGGTTCAAATGTTGTGCCATAAAAGGTCAAGGGAAAATGTTCTGATGTGATCTGTATCTCACTCACACACACACTCGAGATCTAAGATGTTCGTTGGGATATTTAATCTACTTGCCAGTTTATCAAATATTATGATGCAGTAAAATTTAGAAACATTCTAAAAATAATTTTAAAAATTTTGAGTCATTACAGTGTCATCCCGCCGCTAGAGGTGACGGTTTACTTGATAATTTATTGTCTGTTCTTCCATTTAGAGGTACTAACTTTTCTATTTAGAAACTCTAAGCCGTTGGCATGGTGGTCAAGGCATGAGACTTAAGAGTTTGCTCATTTCTACGGTCTCAGGCAAAGTAACAATCTCGTACTGCTGAGCGTACCGATTTTATTACTAGTTCGGTGTGTACCGGTACTGTCATGTATCGGCCTACCATTTTGAATTTATCACTAAAACTAATATACATTTCTCAAATAATATTCTTTTAACAAAAAATCACATTAGACATATAAATTAAAATATCACAACTTAAAAATAAATCACCAAACGTAAAAATAGATGATTTTAGTCTCAATTTAAATTTAATTATCCGACAAAATCATTTATTGAAATTTAAAGAAAAAAATACGGACCGGTTGATATCGGTTGGAACAGTCTAGAATAGCTCGAAACAAGCCGAAACAGCTCATTATGGTGGCTGGGATGATACGCGTGGCGTCCGGTACCACTACGAGACTGGTATGAAATAGATAACTCTAGTCTTAAGTACTATTAACTCTTATGAGTTCAGTTTAGGACTTTTGCTTTGACTTTAATTCGATTACCCGCCAGTGGACAATAAAATTGGTCCTGAGAGACTAGTAGTGGTAAGCATAAGTTGATCCGAATAATTTTATTTATAAAAAAAAAAAAGAGAAGTTCTATTTCAAAAAAATCACCCACCTACATAGCGAAACTAGTATATATATGTCATTTTTCTGATGGATATTTAGTATGTGGCGGACTCTATTATGTAGACCAACTAGTACGCAGGAAGTACAAATAAACAGTACAGGAGTTTCAGAGTTTGCTATCATCAGAAGAAGAGAGACATGGAGTACAACTGTGATGAGCATGAAGTGCAAACAGACATGCCAGTGAGTCCAACAGGACAGTATTTCAACAGCTCGGTATTATCAATATCTATTATCGCTGTTTTGGAATCCGAAATTCCAATTGACGACTCACTAACCATCACACTGCTTAAGGATGTCTTCCTCCCCATCAACCCTCGCTTCTCCTCCATCATGGTAATACTCTCTATCTCTCTCTCTCCTCCGTTACAGCACCCGGTAGGACTGCAAACGAATCAAGTTGTTTGCGAATTTAGTTTGGCTTGGCTCGATAAGGGCTCAGTTCGGCTCGGCTCATTTAGTTAACAAGCCGAGCTCGAGCTTGAATTTTAGGCTCGTTTCGTAAACAAGCCAATCTTGAGTCTCGAAAACTCGGCTCGACTAGTTTAAAGAGACTCATTAAGTAAATGAGCTTAGCTCAGCTCGGCTCGTTTACAACCAAGCCGAGCTCGAGCTCGAATTTTTGACTCGTTTAATTATCAAGCCGAGCTCAAACACTTCAAAACTCAGCTCAACTTAACTCGTTTGTAACCCTAGCACCCAGTATGTTTTTAACCACAATTTTTTCGTTTTGATTGAACACGGCAATGCTTTTCTGGGCCACGAGTGTTGGAATGTCTCCCTGTTGAAGTTATGAAACCAAAAATCCAACTAATAAAGTTACGACGGCCTATTTGGTAAGTATAAATGTTCAGATATTTTTTAAAATATCAGATAAAGAACTCAAAACGGTTGGGTCTCAAATTTCAATAATTTACACACATCGCGAGCTACGCCAATAGCAATAGTGGGTCTCCATTTTTAGGGATGGAGCTAGGAGGAGTCACTAGAAGTGATCGTCCCTCCAAGATTAAAAAAAAATCCTCGAGTGTCTAATATGCACAATAAAATTATCATGACATTGGAGGTCAAATTGAAATAAAATAATTTTACGCTATAGATGTTCTGAAGACCTCTTCTTCTTCTTCTTCTTCTTCTTCTTCTTCAAAAGAGTTGGAAAGTGAGAGTATTATAGTAAAAACCAATTTTTTTTCTTCTATTTTAACGGAGAGATAGAGTAATTAGATCATTTTCTTGTTCGATTGTTCCAAAGAAGAAAAAAAGAGAAAAGAGAGAGAGAAATGTGGCTGCATGTGAGAGTGAAGTAAAGAAAGGAAGAGAAAATCCATTTTCCAACAAATTGTCTTTTCATACTCTAAAAAATATACATTGAGTAAATTTGGGAATTCAAAATGACGTTGAGCCGCCCCTGTATCAACGATGTTGAATTTGACTACACGTGTTTAAGCAGGTTATGCTAAAAAGTTAATTGAATTGATCTTTATGCTCACTAGTTCTTAACTGAAACTCGTGGAAAAACAGGTTGAAGACAAGAAGGGAGTCAAAAAATGGAAGAGGGTGGAAGTAAATCTGGAAGACCACATCAACGTCCCTCATTTCCCCGCTGGGAAGTCGCCAGAATTTTATGATGAATGCTTTAAAGACTACTTGTCAAAAATATCCTTGGATCGATTTCCACCAAACAAACCTCTATGGGAAATTCACATATTCAAACACCCTACTAGTGATGCAGCTGGAAACCTAATTTTCAAGCTTCAGCACTCGTTGGGTGATGGTTACTCTCTGATGGGAGCTCTTCTTTCTTGCTTACAAAGAGCCGACAATCCTTCTCTCCCTTTATCATTCCCTTCTCGGGAATCTAGCTTGGAAAGGGATAAAAAGAATGAAGGTATTTTGCGGTGTTTGGGTAAGGTTTTCTCTGGAGTTGCCAATACTGTATCGGATTTTGGTTCTACCCTTATTAAGAGTAGCTTTGGTAGAGATGGGCAGACACCCATCCGGTCCGGGCAAGATGGGGTGGAGTTCAGGCCCTGCACAATAACTACCTTAACATTTTCTCTTGATCACATCAAACAAATCAAAGCCAAGCTTGGAGTTGTAAGTATTATTCTAGTTCTTATTTCGTTAAATTATTTGACAATTTTTTACAGCTAAAGTTTTAAAAAAAAAAAAAGTATCTCTCATTCATTGAAGGAAAGTAAAAATATTTATAAAAAAACATGTTCCTGTTAACATTTATAAAAAAAATTACTTGGATCAAGTCCAATATTTTTTTGAGTCGATTTCTCTCTAGTTCCTTTAAAAGTATGTTTTAAACATATTAAACGATTTGAATTAGTAAATATGAAATATGTATTTTAACAAAATGAGAAATTTAGAAGAAAACTTTTGTTAGTTGTTGTGCTGCCTATAGTCTAGATGGCGAATCGGGACCCCAAAACTTTTGGAAAAGTCCCGGGGTAGCCCACAAAATTTATTCTTTTTGTAAGTAGCTTTAGCTACCCTGCAAGATATTGTTTTCCTTCATTATTATCTTTGGAATACAAAAATAAATCACCGAATTTATTTTACTATTTTTTCAACTCTCATCATATTCTGTAAATAAGAAATGAAAGGTACCAAGTAGGAGAGATTTTTTTTTTTTTTTTTTTTGTGATTAATGGTATGCGTCCATTTGAAAATGAAAGTTCATATCATACATCATGCAAGACACAAGATGTTGACATGCATTGAATAAAAGAGAGACAAGGCCGGTTTATACAAGTTATTTGCTATTTTAAGTTAAGTTTTCTTTAGTCGCACCGCTAGACATGATCTTTGAATATTTTATCTAGAGTGACTATGTTGACGTCAGAAACCCATTCCTAACTGGTACAAATATGGATCTAGTCTCTTGGACGAGTTATCAGTACTATCAACATCTAGATTGCAGAGGCAATCTTGGGATTCAAAATTTTTTGGTCCTTAAAATTCTTTATGCCTATAACAAGCGAAAAAATACAAATCAACACTTAGAATAATTAATTCCAGTCTTTTTTTTTTAAAGGAAAACTAAGCTAAAAAGAGAAATAACTAATTATTCATATTTGCTACCAAATTTCTTTAATTAACTTTTTTTAAAACAAACAAGCTAAATAAATTAAATTATAAGTGCAAGAAACTATGATTGCGTATTCAAAACTCTTTATCACATATCCCCCACCCCTAAACGCATACATGCGCACACACACTTTTACACACATATAACAACAAAATTTTAAAAATATATATATATATAGATAAACTTAATTATATCGTGCAAAAGGAAGATGAGTTGATGCCCAGGTTTCTAGGAGAAAAAAACCGCATGCATGTGAATAGGGATGGAGCTAGGGGCGATCGTCCTTGTAAGAAAAAAAAACCTCCATTACATAGAAAAAAATTATTATGAAGTATATAAGCTTATCTCTGCTATACTTTGGTAGGCATTTTTTTTCTTTAGTCTCGAGTATATATATATATTTGTCCTTGCGTAGTAAAATTTTTAACTTCGTCCTGTGAATCTTTTCAACCTTACTAAAACTTGTATTGAATCTCTAACAATTATAGACAATAAACGATGTAATCACTGGAGTAATCTTCTTGGGAACTCGGCTATATATGCAAGCAGCAGCATCATCATCGTCGTCGTCGTCAACAAGCCACAATGATAAGCAACAACAGCAGCAGGGGAATGCAGATGCCACTGCACTGGTTGTGCTCAACACCAGAGGCATCGGTGGGTACAAAACAGTGGGAGAGATGGTGAAGCCCAATTCTGAGATGCCATGGGGGAACCATTTCACCTTCCTCCATGTCGCCATTCCTAAGTTGAGTAGAAACGATTGTGGTGGTACTATTGATGAATCTAATTTAAACCCAATTAGCTTTGTGAAGACAACACATAGAATCATCAAGACTAAAAGAAACTCTGCTGCTGTTTATCTCACTGGCAAGATGCTTGAGATTCTCAGAAAATTTAGAGGCCCTGAGGTATGTACACTTTGAAATCATATCTTAGTTTTCATTTCAAACAAAACTTTTGCCTAAAATATATATGTTCAACACTATGCGAGAGTGATATTTTTGTTCACTTCTTGTTGTTTTGTGGTTTTTAATTATTACTTATTAGTCCCATTTTGTAGTGTTTCTTAAGACTTAATCCTATTTGGTTTAGTAACCTATGTTTTACCCTTATTTTGTTTTAAAAAATAAAAATTAATTGGTTAAAAAGACAAATTTGAGCTGATTTAGCTCATTAGGATATGTTAATTTAATTTATGAGTCAGGATCCATGGTTTGAGAAGTTATAACGCCGAAGGTCATTTTACAGATGAATTTAACCTTGAACGCAAATAGATAATTTTATCTAATAACATCATAATTACTTCAAAAACTAATAAATAACATTGTTTGTTAAGATATCTGTTAAAAATAACTGATAATGTTAACTGATAAATACTAACAGGTAACTTTATCTAACAAAATTATCGTTTCAAAACTAAAAGATAAAGTTATTTTTTTAATAGGTGAGTCAAATAATATTATATGTTGGTTTGATATATATGTTAGTTTGATATATGTAATAATCAAATTAGAAAACATAAAATATATAATTTTATCTGATAACATTATTACTTTAAAAACTAACAAATAACATTATTTGTTAAGATATCTGTCTAAATAAACAGGAATGTTAACTGATAAACACTAATAAATGTAGTAATCTAATAAAACAGATAAAGTTATTTGTTAAGATATCTGTTAAAAACGACAAACAATGTTAACTGATAAACACTTACAGACAACTTTATGTAATGAAATAATTGTTTTTACATCTAACGAACAGATAATGTTATCGTGTGTTTACTAAAAGCGATATCTAATAAATAAATAACGTTATCGCGTGTTTACTAAAGGGATATCTAAGAAAAAGGTAAACCTATCACGTGTTTTATTAGAAGGGTATTTTATAAATTATGCGCCAAAAGGACTTCCATCCGTAATTTAGTTTGAGATGGACTTAATGCGATAAAACTACATTCAGATAGACTTTTGACCGTGTCTCCCATTTAAAAAATCCATGATTACCCTTATCTCTCTTATTCCTTTAAATCTTTTTCTCTAAATCTTCTCTTACATAAAATCTAAAAAAATACAAAATTCTAAAGTAATAGATCTTTAAAAAATCCCCACGAAAATTATTATTTTAATACTAAAATGATGATAAAGGTGCATATATTATAAAAACGAAAAAAGATCTTGAAAATCTATATGCATAAACTATGAGAAAATTGTCATTAATTATAGAGCACGCAAAATTTGAAAATACCTGAATTATGCAAAAACTCATAATTTAAAAATTATGCAAATATAATTAACCTATGAAAATATACCGCTATAGATAGATTATGCAAAATTTTACAAATTAAATTAATTTATAATAAGTTTATCATAAATAAATTTCCAATATAATAAATTTATATCAAGTCTTTCGTATGTTAGTTATACTTCAAATATGAATCATGATATAAAATAAGATAAGTCTATCACAAAAGGCTGCCGTAGTGAATTTCACTGAACAATGGGATAAAAAGTTAAACTAAAAATGTCCTTAAAAGTTGTCATTTATGGAGAATTATTCGGTATTGTTTACTCGAAACACTTAGCGTTGTGAAGAAATATTGACACCTTTTTTAATAATAAAGAAGATCGATAGTCTTCTAAATATAGAGAAAGTCAGAATAACTACTTAACTTCATCGTTCAAATACATCATAATTCCAAATTTATAGTCACAGTCTCAATCTAATTTGAGATATGTTCTAAACTCAATAGTTTACATAACTCTTGTTGTCTACGTTTTAGAAAAAATGGAACCATCCCCATTTCTGAAGCCCACAAATCAAGAAGTATCCATTAGCACTTTCCTTAATGAAAATTGTGATATGTTAAATCAAACAAAAAGTCTTAGAACACAGATTATTTAGATATATATGTATCTAGAATCGTTGGATATTGGATATATATGAGACCCTTATATTATTGACGATTTCACGTGTATCCAACGATTTCGAAAATATCTGTGTCCAAATGTGCCAAGATGGTTTGTGTTCCAAACATTATTCTAAATCAAATTCTACAAATAAGGGACTCTCTCTCTCTCTCTCTCTCTCTCTCTCTCTCTCTCTCTATATATATATATATATATATATATGTGTGTGTGTGTGTGTGTGTGTGTGTGTGTGCGCGCGCGCGCGCGCGCGCGCAATATACAAGAAGGCAAAATCTGTAAATTATCTATTGCAATGAATTGGATGAAAACTTACATGGTAATCCTGACGCTGATATTATAGGCAGCAGCTCAATATATTTACAACACGCTGAGGAACTCGAGCATGGGCATGTCAAATTTGATTGGGCCAGTTGAGCAAATGGCTGTGGGTAATCACCCCATTAAAGGATTGTACTTTACTATGGTTGGTGGTCCAGAGGTACACTAATTTCTTGTTATTTTGTTTTTTTCCTAGTCTTTTTTCTTACATAAATGCAGGTTTTTAATTTGCTTTAACTTGATTCTTTTTAAGTGTATTTTCTTTTTATTTAAAATAATTTCGCATTTGTTGTTTTTAGCTCAAATTTTTATGGATTATTGATCCGTCTCAATTAACCGAATCAAAAAAGTATAAAATTATGTCGAAAAACTTAAAAAAATCACTAAAAATGACGAATAAGTACAAAAAGATGTTGTTTTTGGATTAATTTTGTCTTTTTTGAATATTTTTTAAATTTGGTCCATTATTTATAATTTTTCTAAAAAATCTTGTCAAGACGAATCAATAATTCACAAAAAAAATTAACCAAAAACAAAAAATTATAAATTCTTTCATAAGAATAAAAAAATAATCAAACAATCCAATTGGGTCAAATCTAACCTTGTGCACAGAAAGAGTTTGTCAGTTTGAACTTTGCTACAACATTCTCTGAATACTTGGGCTCCGGCCTAGTTTCGGTTAAGCCCTTTACGAGATGATTGAGGGCTAATTTATCTTTATTTAAAGTTTTTTCCTGGTTATTAATTTTGTATTGTTAGTTTAATTTATTTTGGATCAATTTTTTTTAAGAATTATAAGTTCGTCTGAACGAGAGAAATAGAAAAGGTTTAATAAATAAACAAAACTTTAAATAAAAATTAAAAAGACAAAAGTAATCTTATAAAAAGATACATTTTTTCACACCACCTCATTTAAGCACTATATATAACATATTAAGTAAGCATATTTTTTTTATAACCGAGGTATCTAACCGATTTTAAAATGACCCTCAACCCAATACTGATTAGTCCTTAGAATTTGAACATCAATTTAACACGTTGACATGATGTTTTATCCAAATGTACGGATAATTTTATATTTGTTATATATTCAACAAATTTAACATATGATATGTTGACAAGAATGACGATGTTGCAGAGTCTTACAATAACGATGATGAGTTATATGGGCAAGCTGAGGATCACCATGCGAATGGAGAAAGGCTTCATGGACCCACAGAAATTCAGTTCATGCATTCAAAATGCTTTCGAAATGATTTTTAAAGATGCGGTCCATAATATTCCGCCATCAAATTCATAGAAAGCTTGATGCATTTAAACTTTAATTTATGTTTCCCTAAAGAAAATAAAATCATAATAAAATATAGCCTTAAAAACTCATATAGCCTTAATTTGCTCCAGACTATACTCCATTATATATGTTACCAATTAACTTTGGTATTTTTATTCATTTTTAAAGTTCGAACTTAATGAGAATGAAACTAAGAAATTGTGATGGTTAAGTCACGTGATGGACTGATTGTTGTATTTGGTTATCATATTTTTGTATTATAATAGTTATTATTAATGATGTTAAATAATATATACATGTGGAAGAGACGTTGTCTTAATCTATATTATTTAAGAATACTACTATCTTAGCGAATTATGTTTTGATATGTACGTTTTGAAACATGATACATTTTCACTTCAAAACGATAAGGATAATGATCCAAAATATTTTCTGAACTTTTTTTCAAAATACTCAACTTATTAAGGTAAGAATATAGAGAGAGTATGTAGAATTAGATGAGGGAAAATATTAAAAATATGATTATGCATATAGAAATGTGTAGGGATATTTGGAAAATAAGACTTAATTTTACTTAGATGTGATAGATATGTTCTGCAGTCTGAGCTCTAGGTTTAGATTTTTTCACGGTAATACCCTCATTGACTTCGGCTTTACTAATTATTAAATTTGTTTTATTGGAACCCCTATTGTAAATAGCATTTGCCCTTCGACTTTAGGTCGAATTTCCATTTGGTCCTTCTGGTTTTAATTTGAACAATAAGCTCCTCAACATTTAACATTTGGTTCAATGTGACCCTATCGTCTGTTTCCATCCAAGTTGGCTAATGGAAAATGACCACGTGCACTGCACACAACTAAGTCTAATGGCATTAATGCTATTTACATCCTTTTCAAAATTTTCTTGACTCTCTCTCTCTTTCTCACACACACATTGTAGTATATTTTCTTTAAGATTTTAAAACAAAAAATAAAAACAAGTATAAAATGATACCCAATACAAAAAGAAAGTATATTTCTTTTGATTCAATAAATTCAAAATTAAATTTGTCTAAATATATAACCACGTTATTTTTGTTACGAAATTATTTCAATAAAATGGTCTCTCTATACCTTTTCACCATTATCTCTTCTTGTAGATGGAGACAAAAAAATAGTCAAATGAAGCAAACTAATTTTTTTACTATCAGTAAATATCTATTTAAAATTTCACTCTTTTTTTTTTTTTTTTAGCTATGTGGATATGACCAATAAAGTTCGTATTATTTGAGCTATATGGACATGACCGTATTATATATTGTCACTTCCTTTTGGTTATTGTTTTTACTATTGTCTTAAATTTATGTCGAAATGTTTAATATATATGAAGTCCAATTATGATAACTATATACACAGAAAGATAGCATTAAATCTTTTTTATGAATTCTAACAAACATGCCTTTGGAAATTAGACTGAAAAATTACGAGTAAACTATATTTTATTTTAGTTTTGGAGATCAAAATTGGATAGTTTTTCAATATTTAATTTAAATAATAATCTTATAAAAATTCTTGTGATACCATATTAAAATTCTTTTCTCTCAAAAACAGAAAAACTGCACAATGAACTGAAATTTATTTTCCAATACAAATATGTTTTTATGAAATATTTATCAATATACCGTTGAAAAAATAATTTAAAAAAGACAAAAAATAATGGACCCAATTTGAAAAAAATTCAAAACAGAAAAAAATAATTAAAAAATATAGTCTTTTGTACTTATTCGTCATTTTTAGTAATATTTTTTAGCTTTTGAAAATAATTTGATACTTTTAGATATCTTTCATCGAGACAAACCAATAATTTATAAAAAAAATTAAGGTCAAATTATGATGAGGAATTTCTTATTTTGCTACGATGCGGATCTCCTATTTTCTGACTAAATTTTGATTATCCGAACGGTTCAATATGTTTAAAACATATTTTTAAACATATTTTGGTAAGGAAATGCTCGAAAAAGCCAAAGTGATAATTGCTAAAATATTTTTAAGAGTACTCGCAAGAAATCTGCTCAAAACAATATCGAAAAGGGTTTGATCTAAATAATTTTTGATAAATGCT
>JABCMJ010048883.1:0-12653 GCA_014822125.1 Arbutus unedo | reverse complement strand
AAAGCTTTTGAGTACCACAATGAGAGAACGATCCCTACACCCAAGAATACTGAGTACTGACAAGGGAAAAAAGCCTAGAAAAACATAGAAGTGCACCTCTTGTAGACGAATACTTACTCAACCACCTAAGACGTACCAAGAAACACACAAAATTTGCTTCTTTTGGTTTGTGCAGTAATTTGACAGAGTTATACATAGAAAAAAAAATATGAAATCAATGCTTCCGTTCTGACGAAGGGCAATTATACACTTTCACATGACAAGAACAAAAAAGTAGGGAGTGTTTCGATCCAAAAGAAAACCATGCAACACCCTTCTGGTTTATCTTTGCTTGCTGGCACTGGCAGTATAATAAAGCAGCAGCTCAACGAAGCATATTCCATTCCATTAGGTAACAAAAATACAAGAACTTTATGCATTAACAAGGCATCAAACAACAAAGTGGCAACTAATTTTATGCAACTAACAACAAAATAGCATAGGATCAACAAAAACAAATTCATCCTTTTGTGGTACTGCATTCAGGGTGCAGGATGTTGACGAAGTCATGATCCTCCCAACCGGCGATACTTCCTCATCACTAACGTTGAACTCTACAAACGGAGCACTAAAATAAGCTCCCAAGTCCAGTAAAAACATAACAGCCAAGTACAAGCACAACTGCACAAGCACAATTCAATGCTCTCCCAAAGCAGCAGGGGTGACCGTAATCTAGAATGCTAAACCAACCTCATAAGTCACCACTCCCTCCAGTTTGACCACTAAACCCCGATACGGGCATGGAGCGCTGCACAAAATCCAAAAGGAGCTTCCTTTGATGTTCATTAGTATGTGGAAGACTTGCGCGTAAGAGCTCAACCGGCATCTCCTTACTGATGATAGCTCTTGCTGCATCTGCCCCCAAAACAGCTGTATCAGGAGAGGCCTGCGTGATTATCGACTGCATAATAGTATCATACTTGTTGAAACAATACTTGCTCAGAAGCCCAAAAAAAGCATCAAAGGAGGCTTGCCAAAAGGTTCGATTAGGCATGCTACAATTTCCAGCAATGTTGGGATCAGTTAGGAGTTCAGTTGCCCTCTCAAGAACAGATTTTAAGATAACAGAAGCCCCGTCTCCAGCTGAGTTCCCAATTGGGCGGAACGGAGGATGCTCAGAGGAACAAACCACAGATGCAAGACAAGCACCAAGAGCTTTAAGCTCCATGCCACTAACACACGATGAGACAATCCTAGAGAGGTTGATGGTTGATTCAGCAGCTCCATTATCAGTCAGGATGCCGCCAAACAAGAACCTCAAATGGCGAAAAATAGCCATGCAGACTATCCTGAGAAGCTCACCACTGGGAGTAAGAAGCTGAAGGTACCTCGAGAGCAGCTTCCGGCCCTTCGGAAGAGAGACTAAGCGTAAAAAGACGAGATCGTCTTTAGGAGCTAAATTGACAGTGTGGCCATTTTTGCCAAGTGGGTCAACCAGTTGTAGCGATGAGGCCAGCCCTTCCAGCAGGACCTGCCGCCTTCTTTTCAAATGAGCCTCACCCATATCTTGGAGATGATTGAATTGTATAAAGCGGTCAATGTCATCCACATCAAGGAGCAAACACAGGCCATCCTCAATAGCTACTCTGGCTGCAAGCAATGGCTCCTGTTCCAAGGGTTTCTCAGATGGTTTTAATTCAGTTGGGCCAGCACCAATTGAATTTGGGGGGTCAACCTCAAGAAGTGGTCGTGGCCTACGAATGGAAGGGAAGGCAACTCTCCCAAGAGCATCCACCTGGAGATAAGCATGTGGCTCAGCATTAGCCCTAGCTCCAGGAGGAAGATCCCTCAGGTGAGTTGGGCAAAAGTGGTGTCTCAACTTTGCACCAGCAGATTTTTTTGCCAGACAAGCCTGGTGGTAAAAATCATCCACGTATGGATCATTACTATGTGTTGCCGCAAGCTGCATTCTTAGAATACCCTCAATTTCATCAGTACTCATGCACTTGGATCTGAATTGTGGCCACCCGCTATCAGTCTTTTGGCTACACCACTCAAATCCCTGTTGAGGATAATGGGAGTTCTGTCTTCCTTTAGGCATTGGTCTAGGTCTTTGATCTCTAAAATCAACCAAACCCAGCACTGCCTCAAGCTTGTTCATCATCAATGGGCTTGGAGAGACATGGGGATTTAAAAGTTGGGACTGCAGTCCTGACAAATGACCATATGACGGATGAAATGGATGATGTGGTCTGTGTTGCTGTGATTGCTGTTGTGGCATTAACTGTTGCGACAATAAACCGTTTTGATGAGGTAATTGCTGCTGTAACAAATTGCTTAAGCTGCTGGAACGGTCTCCAGGAAACATGTTTGTCTGGTTGATCCATTGGTTCTGCGGTCGGCCATTAGCCGACAGAACTGGAGGAGTGTATTGGGGTAAATTCCCACCAATTTGAAACTGAGGGTTGGAGAAGGGAGGGAGGTTGGATGGAGATGCTGACATCTGGGGCCCACTAGGATGATATGGCATGCTAGAAGGGTGTGAATGGTAGCTCAGTGAAGATTGTTGAGATCCGCCACCAGGAGGAGGATATGAAGTAAATGAAGATTTTGGGACAGGAATTGGTTCACTGAAAAAACCTTGGTGCTGGAGGAGCTGTTGCTGTTGCTGTTGCTGTTGCGGTTGCTGCTCAGGGTATGAAGATGCCCTGAACAAAGGTTTTGATTCCGGAAATTGAGCAGGAGAGGAATGTGTTTGCTGTGATGACCAGTTTTTGCTTTCCTGAGTGCTATCTGCATCAAGTATTTGCCGATCAGACCAGTTTGGGAATTCTTCATCTTGTGCCCATTCAGCAGCAGATGAACCTATAATGAATATATAAAGCAGTTAAATTAAAGCGACTAACATTGATCGATTGCAAGAGAAAGTCGAATATAATTTCTAAAACCCAGACATACACTCGAACAGTAAATAGCATGAAGAAAGGAGCCAAATAGAGTTAAAACCACTGCATTCCAATTTTAAGGGGGAATTTCTGACGCACACTATAACGACATGAGTTACATATTTCCCTTCACCGCAAGGAAAAGACCATCAACTAGGCTTTCCTTGACCAGGTAGAACATAGATACAACAACCTCCTTTATAGACGGAGTATGGTATTTCGAAGACAAGAAATAAACGAAACAGGAATATCTGAAAAAATTGTGGTTCTAGCTAAATCTTACCATCTCTCCTTCTCTCAAGAGCACATACTAAACGGACACATGTAGTACCCCATCTTAGTTTCTATTGTAAGACAATGCATGTATGGTAAGCAAAAAGAGCTAGAACTACTCAAGGCAGACTTAATCCGCACAGGGTGTTACATCCTGGAAAATTCCATTTCAGCTAAAACCGTACTAAGAAAGCATCTGTTTCATAATGTGACCCCCGCCTGGTTTTAAGCTTTGTTCTAGAGTGTGAATGGTTTTAATCCTCTTGTGGTCTTCCCCTACCATATTTTTGCTAACCAGCTGGTTGATATTATGAAAAGAACTTAACAAAAAAGAATCAATTACTTTGACTCTTCTGTCAGGTTCAAGGCACTAGCAAATTCTTCATAGTACTCTATCTGCGCATGCATGCAATAAAGATGATCTCTCCCATATTCCCCTATAAGTTGTTCTTCCTTTCTATTCTTTAGTCAATGTCAACTTAATCTGCATAAGATAAGAATATTTACTCAAAAGTCCCAAAAAAAGGCAAACATTGACTAACAAGTAACAACTTTATTCATTGCATGTTATCCAAATATATCTGGGAATATTGTTAATAAGTTTGTTAATCTGGAAGAATCTTGTAAATTAAGAAAATCTGATAAAAATGATACAAACATATTTGGTAATTCTAGAACAGTAAAACAAAATGCACTCGCATATGTAGGTAACATGCCCGTGACAAAAACGATACCCATTTCACGAGACACCAGTAAGCTGACTGGCACGGGATTGTTGACTTCAACTCAAGGTGCCTTGAAGTCTCCTCTGACTTGTAACATTTGCCATATTGCATTTCCAACATAAATTCTGATTCAATAGTTGGCTTGTTGAAATCTCCTGTGACTTATAACATTGCGATATGCAAAATCATTTCTCTCCTCATTATTTTTTCAGGAAGACAACTTCAAGGACACATTATTCTGGTTAAGTTTCCTTGCTATGGGAGAGGAGGGAAAGAGGTGGGCAGAAAGTTGGATAATGGGCAGTTACCAGTGACTTCCAAAACTGAAGCAATGACTGGATCCATGCCAGTTCAGGCAGCGAGAAAGATGTAATGCTCTACAACACAGAAGGCATCTCCTTTCTCTTCTGGAGAATCCAGACAGATGGTCAATCCAAAAATCGCATTAAAGAAACCAAAGTGGGAAAGAAAGGCCAAAGGAGATGAATATCATCCTAGCAACCAAACATCGTTGCTTAGCATGGATTGGCTAAACTGTCATCTCCCCTAAAGTTCAGTGAACAGCTGAATGTGTGCATACTCGATCACTGCAGCATAACTCAAATCATATATGGTTGATGACGTCACCCAACTAGTTGTCATTTGCCTTCATTTTCTTCAGTCTCATCCTCACTACAAACTCTGGTAAAGAGTGATCAAGTATCTAAAAGACACTACCTTATGGCCAGCTAGTCCTAGTACAGGAGCGTCAATTCATACCACATGCAAAAACAAAGTTGAAATTCTTGTTTAACATGCGAGTTCTCCATTAGGAAAATGAAGCCTATACATAAATATGCAGCTGTAAGACTAATTTTTTGTTATAGGACTAAAAAATGAATTGACATTCAAACGTGAATGCAATTCACAACTATGATACATCTGATAGTCAATTTCAAGAATGTGATACGAATGCCATAGTAAGTCATAACAGCAGGAAAAACAGTGATTGAATCTCAAGTAACTAGCACAAAATAAATTAGGAGCAAGATGATTTTCTAAAACACTGGAAGACTAGCAGTATACATTAGGAACTCAAAGTCTAATGTCAGGAACGTGCTATGTTCTTGGTAGAAAAGTTTATTGGCTAAAAAACATTTGAGTGTTAGATTGACAAAACCCGAATGGGTTTGCGCCATTGGAGTAAGAAGGTGAATTCCCTTTCAATGAGAATGGGTCTCAAGAACAATGCAAGACGTGGACATGCTTAAATATGCGATTGTTACTCACTTTCTTGGGAGCCCCTGTCCCCAATTACTCCTGCACTTCTTGATCCACCGCTAACTTCTTTGTTTAGCTGTGGGGAGATGCAAAAGAACAAAATAAATCAAAGAGAACTTACACATAATATACCAGCAAGTTGTAACTATAGAAAAAGGAGCAGGAACACTATTACATAACATACTGGCATATCGTAACTATGGAAAGCTTCATATTTAACTTCGTGATTTGGCAATGACAATAAATGTAATGCACCCTGTTGGCATTGCCTTGATTACGGGAAAATGCACTATTCAAGCTTATTTATGAAGTGTGTCGCATTTTGCCAATTTGAAATGACAAAGAAACAAACAAAACCAGTTGGGAAAAAAAATCAAGGAAGCCTATGTGTGCAATCTTTGGAAGGATGACGAAAGCCTCAAAAGGCAACTGCGATTGGCTCCAAAATATTGCCATCAGACCTTCAACATGGATCTAGGAAGCCACTTAAAGGACTTGAATCCACCTAACGAAAATTTAAAAAGTCTCCAATAAAAGAAAATATTGTCGTCTTTTACAATTGTATCATGCACTAGAAAGACAAACAAACAGTTCAATGAAACTTGTATGGATGCAGTAGCACATATTTTAAAGTAAGACTGAATCTAAGATATAAGTATTATCTTTGATCAATTATCAATCATACAACATATTGTTCATGCAGATATTTCCTACATCCATGGAAACCAACCTTTGAAAACGTGCTGGCAAGATCTTCAAGGAGTTCAGCCTACAAACAATAAACAACACATTTAGTTGCATAAATAAATAATAACCGCATAGCTACAAAGCAAATACACACGAAGGGAGCAAGCATGACAGGCGAATGCCAAAGCACTCCCATTTCTTCGAACTGGCAAACTCAGCAAGCATGAGAGGCGAATGCTAAATCTTTCTCTAAATTTTTTTTATAACTTCCTGGTAAACTAAATTAACACTACTTTTGCTATCCAATCAATGCTACAAAGGAAACGGCAAAAGATAATCCTTGACACTGCCATCAAGACATTTACCAACTAAAGCATATGCAAAAATCACATTGCCTACAACATAAAATCTGAAAAAAATATATAGGTGAGGCCATGTAACCATATGTGTCCAGGTTTCAGTGTATTCATAAGTTTTACTGAAGAAAAGAGATAGATATGCAGTCATAAACCAAAGGATGGAAAATAACATGGAACATTATCTGATCCATTCTGTGTAAAAAAGAAATCTTCAACCATAACTAATTAGTCACTCAAAACTACCATTCAATAAGGATCAATGCATTGCAGAAGCAAAAAACACAACCCTGCGAGTTACCAAAAACAACATGCTGATTCTTTCCGAACCATGCAGCCATAGACCAAAACACTTTCAGATATCAGACCAAACCAAACTGAGCACTAAGTCCCAACAATTGGGGTTGGCTACATGAATTTGTTTTCTCCATTGGCTTCTATCAAGGACGTTGCGCATCCAAAAAACTTAAATCCTTTTGAATTACGTCTTCTAAAGCCAATTTTGGTCTACCTCTCCCTTAATGGTAC
Source organism: Arbutus unedo (assembly GCA_014822125.1). NCBI lineage: Eukaryota > Viridiplantae > Streptophyta > Magnoliopsida > Ericales > Ericaceae > Arbutus > Arbutus unedo. The sequence goes on along the minus strand of JABCMJ010048883.1, from coordinate 5,900 downwards.
CATCTACAGTGACTATATCACTCCTCCTAACTACCTCATCAACCAATCTACGATAAACATTTCAAACCACCTTAATTTGTTTTTCTCAATCTTTATCTTCTACTGGTGCTAATCTTACCATTCTGCAAAGGTTTTCATTTCAAATTCTATCTCGCAAAGTCATATATCATACTTCCATCTAAACATTCTTATTTCAACTAGACATATCTCACTTGGATGTTCTTTCTTCAACTTTGCAAGTATAGTGAGGCCATACAACACTTGTTAACAACTCAAACCATTTAATCCATTCAACTTGTACTCGAGGGTTACATTGTCTGCATTTTCTCCATCCTTACTAACAATTCTACCTTAATAGAAAAAGGAAAATAGAAATAAAATAGAACTCGCAACTTTGAACCAAGAAATAATAAATAGTTTAGGGACCACATGTAGGAAACTCAACCATAGTACAGTTGCAGTAGGAAAAATCCAAATCCTCATCAGCACCATATGGTCAAAGGGGAAAAAAGCATTTGAAAAAATATTATAGTGAATCACATTTAATTCCAAACCCTCGCTTTCATTAACTTATTGTAGCAAACTATGCGAAAACCCATATTATCACCGAGCATCAAAACCACCCATGTGAGTCATGGCAAGGGGAGCTGCCATATCTCACGCCAATTGCGGCCAGCTTATTGAGTCAAGAAAATTTACTCTTTTCTAAGGGGTCTCCAAACTGCAAATTCAAAGGAGTGACATCGGCAATAAAATGATTGCTTCCCATATGTACGCCCTTCTAGGAAGTTTATGAAACAATAAACGATAAAAAAAAACTAAGAATTAGAATACCAAACTAAAAGTCATCAAAAACTTAAGCATGAATGATGAACAAAACCTTATGTGCACGAATAAGAGCGGGGGTAGGGGCGGGAAGCGGCGGATCATAGAAGCCCCTTGTTTGGAAGCACCGAAGGAGTGTTTAGGAATAAATTATAAGAGTATGAATATATAACAGAACTAGATAATACAACTCGTAATTTGTCTCAATTGCAAAAATTGTTAAGCGAATACAAGTAAATATTGTGTTTATACTTGGTACTTGAGAAAATTTGAGTTAGCATTCTTCTAGTATCTTATCAATATTTCATATTTTCTCTTGCTTGGTATCTCTTACTTTTGTTTCTTTTGACATTTCTATGCTTAAAAGGTTCTATCCTAGTTGGGAGCAGGCTCCTTTCTCGATGGATGTGAGGTTCCTAGGAGATTCTGACTTAGGAGCAAGCAAGCAAGGTTCTGCCGTGAATTTGCAGCCCCAATAGGAAGTTCCTGCTCATAAAAAAGACTATCATATGCAGCCGATGTTACCGGGACTCCTCCAAATCTGTGAAGTGCCTTTTGTCGGTTACTCACCAGGTACGCATATTTTAGCTAGTGAACAATCCTTCAACTACTAGATATGAAATCTGGTAGTTAGTATCCTTCAACATTAGAATGCAAAGAATACACATACCCCACCTTGACACCCTACCTCACTCCCTATACCATAGAGCATAATACAATGTCTGACAATTGCATCCAAAGAATAAACAGATGTTAAAGCCCTAGTATATTACAGCAAAAATATGCATGGAAATTAGAGAACTCCACTAACAATAATGCAATATATATGGATATTGGGTACACTAAACTTCCATAGAATAGGTTAAAGACTGGAATCAACGAGAAAGAAGTAAACCTCTTCCCGATGGAACAGAAACTCTTCACCATCAAAATCAACTGGCGGGTCATAATCTCCCTCATCTTCTAGTCCCCCCAACTCAACTTCTTCACCAGCATTGTTACCGAAGAATGCATATTGTGATGCATCAAAGACTGTATCACCTGCATTTTAGAAGCAAAACTTAAGAAAATAAAAGAAATACAAGTCAAGCTTTGAACCAATAGTTGGAAACCATGCATGGGTAGAGGCGAACATCATCAGGAAACTGAAGTACTTGCCCAAAACGTGTCCAGAGAGCATATGGGTTCGTGTCTCATACGTGTCCGACACAGCACGTGAGGGCACTAAAAGTTGTGCTTCTTAGCTATATTAAATAAACTGCCAGAAACTAGGGACTGAACACCAAACTGCAATGTACAATAGAATCAATGAACCTTAAGTTCATGATAGTGTGTCACGTGTTAGAATTGAAATCTGAAGCATCCAGTAGTTCGAAGTTCATCTTATTAATCATTGAGGAGAAGAAGCAGCGAGTGGACTACAAAGGTAGATTCATAAATATAAACAAGAAACATAATGGTTCCCAGATTTTATATCATTTTCAGAAACCAAAAAAACGGTTAAGACTCACAAATGCGCAATTTAGTGGCCTTGCGATTGCGTTAAATCGAAAATAAATAGGGGGGAAAACTTCAAACCAAAATTTCCCCTTTGATCTCAGTAGAAAAAATATTGGGACGTATGTATCACAAGTCACAAGTTGAGGGGGATCAATCGCCTCAGCAACTAGTGGAAATACCACTTTTAGCTACAGAGATTTAGGAGCGGTTCAAAATTGTCCGTTTAGATATTGCTATGGATATGGAGTTTTCCTAGGGATTTAAACTTTAAGGAGTTTGTCCTCCTATTGATATTCCACCAATAAACCTTCGATACATAGTCATAATACTACATATATTTCACTTTCTTTGTCTGCAATCTCTCCCGACCACGACCGTTGCTTTCATCCTCTCCCGATGTCTATTTGCACTACAATTCACTTGCTCCTTTGAATTGATAAACAAGAAAGAAAAATGCATGCTTCGAGGTCAAATTTCGTCTGTGTCTATGCCACTGATAAAAATCAAGCATGTCAAAATGAACTTAGCGATGAAAAACATACAAGTACATAATTAAATAGATCTACATAATACGACAGATAGCAATAAATCAGGAAAAATTGAAGCTCAACAGTAGATATCAAGCAGAAAAATCAGAGCGAACCTGTTGAACTCGCGCCGAATTGCTTAAGATCCTGAGGATTGGGAGTCTCTTGAACACTACCGTCACCTTCAAATTCAAATTCATCCATACCCAATATGTTTCTACCAAAAATAAACAAAACCAAGAAGTTCAAAACCCTAAAAATATAACTAACTCAGCACCAAAATAAATCTAGAGAAATAAAAAGACGCAGCACGAGAGACCCTTAGCAGATAAACGTCAATGGTATCTAATAGGGTTACATGTAGTCTCTGCGTGAAGCAGAGAGATTCTTTGGGGGATAAAGGAGTCCTGGGCATATAGGATAAAATAACTACTATTGGATTTTGACGAGAGAGAGATTGTTCGGATGCTGGAGGGGTTACCTTACTTCCTCTGTCCAATCGGCTGAAATAAAAAGTTGGACGGAAAGGTAAAGAGTTTATCTTTAGCCTGTATTTATATTTTTTATTTAAATTCGAATTAAAATTCAACCAAAAACTCCAGCTAGTATGAAATATCTCAATTATGAATCTAAATCTATGTATGAACTTAAGTACAAGTTTCACCTATGATAAAATTATAGATTTACGAGGGACACAATTTTTGGGATCTCGGGTCAAGACGATTCTATTACAGAGAATATTTGAAATATTAAAATTGATACGATGATAATATCGTCTTTTGTTATTAAAAATAATTGAGGTTTTGATCTAATAGGTCAACTATAATTGACAAGTAAATCGAGGTATCGAGAAAATTGATGGATTAGACTTTTACTCTTACTATGTACAATTTTTAGGAGTGATTTTCAGTCATATATCCCAATTAACAAAGATTCATATGGATCAATTAATCTTCGCGTCTTGTCATCTTACTAAGTACACTTACTCTCCCAAATTCAAATTTTCGCGTAAATAATGAAATTAACAACTAGAGATAATTTAAGAAGACAAATCGCTTAGTTTCCAACTTTTTTTTTTTAGATTTCACATGAATGATTCAAATCATAAATATAATATTCATATTGTTATCCGTCTACTCATTTATTTTAGCTTTATGCGAGATACAAAACAATATAAAATGAGTAATATGACAAACCAAACAAGCTGTTATTGATGCCAAAAAAACAAAATATTATTTACAGTATTTGAGGACACAAAAACCCTATTTGTACAATGCACAATACAGTTTATCGAGTATTAAAATGATACCATTTTGATCATTAAAAATTATTTAAATATCAACAACTCGTCTGATTTCTTTTTAATGATTTAAATAATACCGTTTTAATACACACGTCATTATGCATAACGCACAATAAAATCCAATCAAGATAAGTATGGATGGAATCATGGAGGGGATAGTAAGTGCCGGTCGACAAAAAAAAACTTCTATTATTATACAAAAATTTAACTATATAATATCGTTCCTGTTAAATATTTAAAAAAATTTAAATCGTAGTGAAATTTCCGTGCCAGCAGATAAGATGAGTTGTGTTTGTATAATTGTCGAGCAAAAATGATACACACACATCACTTTTACACATTATTTTTGCACATCACTTTAAATTACGTCGTTTTGTGTTGAGAAAAAATCATATTTGTTTTTGGGTCTTCTTCAACACAAAACGACGTAGTTTTGAATTATGTGTAAAAATAATGTGCAAAAATGATGTGTATGTAGCACTATTGATTGTCGAGCGGTGATACACTGATACTTTTGCGCCTAAAATTGTGGTGTCCGTATGGGAGACGTGTCAAAAGGATGGGCCCCAGTGCAATCAAAGGTCAAAGGTCGGTGATGAAGAAGGTGCTCGGTTTTTTTTTTGGTGGTGGGGAAATTATTGGGTGAACCACTGAGTGTAAAGTTAAGTTGTTAATAATTTATACTTTGTGCATGAAATAAAATGATGAAATTACTAATATTTTTCTTTGCTTATAATCGAATTTGATAGGATTACAATGATGATTTTCATTTTACCCTCAATCATTAAATAAAGAGAAAATGCTATGTAATTAATTATCCTTTTTTCTTTTTCTTTTATTTTACTCAACTTTATGTAAAATAAACATATAATGTGTACCTTCTTATTATTATTATTATTATTATTATTGTTATTTTTATCATTTGTCCAACTCCAAAGGTCTAGTCTGAATTGCATGAGATGCGGAATACCAATTATCCTAGCTAATTATCAAAAGATACATGTAATGATTTCCCTGCAATTATTAATTTATATTTAGGCTTTAATTTGATAGGAAAAGCTCCAATGTATGAATATAATAGGGTTCCATTTGTTTGACTTATTTTATCATCAAGCAAATAGTTAAGAAAGTAATAAAGCTAAATTCTCGTACACGAAAATTTATTTTGCACAATGCATAATAATATATGTAGCATCGTTTTATTACACGTTCAAATACCAAAAGACAATGCGTCGAACGCTTATACCATATTGGGCATCGACATAATGCTTTTTTAGCATATGCACAACAGGATTTTCGATTTTTTTTTACATTCCCAGCTTAATTTTCAATTACCCAAATTACAGCTAGCTGTGAATCAAAATCACAAAAAATGATTTGACAAACAGAACATCCGTTCTCTCTCTCTCTCTCTCTCCCCCCATGGGGACACTTATTGGGCTGAGGGCCCACAACCTGCTGGAACCAGCATCTGTGTGGACTTCTTTCTAAATCCCAGCACCCAAAGTGAGCCCAATGGACCCACCCTGAAATCAAGAAGCCCATTGTATGCCGAAAGCTAGAAGTTGAAATGCTCTGCTTCGTTAACCTGGGGCAATGTGTGTAAGTTTTTAAGCATCTTCAAATTATTTTTTCAGCACAAAATTTATTCTTAATATTATATTGTCCTAGTCTTTCTGCTTTCCATTCACAATGCATTGCATCACGTGCATCGTGCGGATTCGCTTGTTATATGTTTTTTTTTT
>JABCMJ010048861.1:0-18030 GCA_014822125.1 Arbutus unedo | reverse complement strand
TTGCCTTCTCTTCCATTTTCATTCTCTCAAACCAAAATACCCATCCTCTTGGATGCTTGAAGGTACCGAAAGAATTATTCCATCCCCTTCCCTCTCTTCCTTAAGGCAAGAGCCAATGAGGTTTTTCTATAAGAAGTGTTCCTGAAGAACTATGGATATTCAAATAAGATAAAGTAATAACCTAACCAAACAAATTCAAAACATGAATGCTGGAATATTGCTTTACAGAATGCAACACCAAACAGCTTTTTCTTGTATACTCATGGCATATTACCCCATAAAAATTAATACAATGTAATAGCCAATTAGATACTTTTCTGCATCAGCTCAACACCATATAAATAGTTCCAAAATGATAATCCCCATAAACATTTGTAGACAGATAGATTGACAAATGACACGTACTATTGTAACATTTGTTGATGTACCTTGTAGTTGGGTTTACCTTTTTTAGGTTTTGATTTTCTAGAGCACACAATTATTAGTGTATATGCAATATCACCCCATGGTAAGAGCCCAAAAGCTTTGTCTCTAGACATTCGAAAAACTAAATCTGGAACAACGGCCAAGAATTTCTAGAGGAGATAATAATATACCTTTCACTCTCAATCATTTTTAGAAGGCCAAATACAGTTTTGTGCTCAACTTCTGCTGCTAGAGAAAGATGTTTACGGAAAAGCTGCAAGCCCATGTCCCACAATGACCGCACGTTTGGGGTTTGCTTCACATATGTTCTGTCAAGATACAGGGCTATACCACGAATCATCAACATCTGGTCACAAAAGTCTTGCCAGCATTTCTCTACTAGTGATAAGAAAACCACCAGATCTTCACTTTGGCCAACCAAAGACTCTAGCGCAGCCAATATGTGTGCCTCACACTCCTTTTCAATCCGTTGATAGAGACTTCCCCCCATTTTATGCAAGCAAAGGTCATTAACAGCCTAATGACCATAGAAATGTTTAATTCATATCATAAGGAGCAGTTGTGTATCCGAATAAAAGGAAAAATGATGAGGTAGAACTCGCCTGATAAAGCTTCTCCAAGTCACAAGGATCTGGCTGCTTCAAGAATATGGCACTTATAGCGGACTTCAGTGTTGCCCATGTATTTTCCTCAAAATTTGTTGGCAGAGTTGGTTTAGCTTCAAAGATAGAGCAAGACAATGTAACATCATTTATGTCAGGTCCCTAGTTCTACATATTCTGTAAGGAAGGTAAAGACATTATCTGGGAAATGTGAACCATTTCTTTTATTAGAACATTTCGGAATGAAGCCTACTCTCAGGAATTTAAGAAGTTATAATTTCCCAACAAGTCACTGTCTCAGTATGGGCAGGAACTTGTTCCCTCAATTAGTGAATAAGACATGATAAACTCTTGGAGCTTCAGCAAAAGAAGAAAGAAAATCCATTTGAGTGCATGACGCGTTGCTGAATTTTTCTTGATTGATCAAGCAAAATTTTTACAATCACTTGCATGTACTAGATTTTTCTTAAATTTTTCAAAAAAAAAAAACTACACATTAAATATTGTTTTACCTACCATGGGGGAGCTGTGAGATACAGAGATCGGAGTGCTATGCTTCATGGAGGTTATTAAATCAGAAGGACAAGTTTCAAGAAGCTCGTGTGGATCTTCAGAGTTATGTATACTAGGAGGGTCACTAATTCCTTTCATTTGTAATCCAATGATATTGTATCACACAGGGTTTTCCACATAAAAATCCTTGTTCGAGTGTCTCTATACATTTTTCCTGGTTTTATTGTTGACCAGTGTTCACCTAGAAATCACATTGATTAAAGGATTTATAATTTTAGTTGGCATTGTATTTGCAAGACTTGTATATCCACCCCATCTAGGCTCACCAACTCTGGTTTTTCACTACTGATTGGCGTTTCTTTGATGGCTAGCTCTACCATAACTCTGTTTGCTCCTTGGGATGTATATCAAGCTCCGTGTATCAGCGTTCTTTGGTCACAATATGTGCTTAATTCCTCAAAAAGATAACTATTTAGTCAATGGTATTTAGAAGCACAATACCATTTACACAGCATTGTCAACCCTCACAATTCATGATTATAGCCCTAAGGGCTTGTTTGATTAGTTCCAAAAGAGTTCGAGTCTCTTTACATTTTTCCTGGGTTAATTGTTGACCACTGTTCACCTACAAATCGAATTGATTAAAGGATCAATAGATAGCAGAATCAAAGCAATGCTAAGTACAACCACATTCAAATGAACAGTAGGAACATGTAACTGAGGCCAAAGATGTTCTGTAAACCACTAAATCTCAGCATAAACGCACCAACAATACCTAATATACCTCAAACCCAGCAACAAAAACTCAAATCTATACTGTCCACCTCATGCAAAATGAAATCAATGCTAACTATTAGAAACCTATGGGCCTAACTCAACCTTGAAAACCAGCTTGAAAGGTAAGGGCTGCCTGGAACGCATGTGTGAGGGCGGCTGAGGGTGAGGGTTAGATGGGAGGACCCGAATGCGTAATGAGTGCATAACAGACTTAGCTATGATACCATGGTAAAAACCCATGCGCCTAACTCAACTTTGAAAACCAGCTTGAAATGCACGGGTTGCGCAAGGCTTATAAGCAGAGTTAGGAGGACCAAGATAGGCGACGAGACTCGCTAACACTAACTACGACTTCAGTAATTGATCAACAGCAGTGCTACAGTGACAGAACCAAGAATTTTCGATTGATTAATAGAAACAAGTACTTCCAGATACAGCCGTTCAGTCAACTATTCAATCTCAGCTTAAACCCTAAAAAAAATCCCAATTAACCTCAAACCAGAAACCAAAATTTCAAAATCCCTATTGTCGACGTCTTGCAAACTTATATATCCAGCAGAGACGCACTCAAAGAAACAATCACCAAATAAAACAAGGACGCGTGACGAATCTTAACAGAAAAATAACCATAAAAACAATAATCAAGGAGAAATGGAGGTAAAAAAGAAAGAAAGAACCTTTGACGAGCTTGATGACGAGCTTCTTGGGGGGCTGCGGCGGTGTAGCCTTCTTGCGAGACAAATTGGAAGTGACGCCGCCCCCGGAGCCATGACCGACGTCATAATTAGGGTTGATGGGATCTTCGATAATGGGGGAAGGGTCGACGAGGTCGGTATCAAAGTGGAAGGGGATGCCCTTTTTGTTGTCTAGAGAAGAAGAGACGGCCTGGGACTTGGCCTTTTTCATCGCCGCCGGGAAATACCCGCCGCCGACTCCGGAGCTGCTGGTGGAAGTGGTGGTGCCGACGTCGTTGGTATAGGCAGAACGCTTGTTGCTGCTGTTGCTGTTATTGGGTTGAGACATAGAAACTATAATCAACAGCTCATTGCAAGAGAGGACCTCCGAACAATTAGAAGAAGAAATGAAGCTCTAGATGATGAGAGAGAGAGAGAGAGAGAGAGAGAGATCTCACACTAGTTTTACGCTTAGTAAAATCGTACGGAGTAGTATTTCTGCGACGGCTGCTACTGAAAACAAAGAATCGTGTGTGCAAATTGTTTATATTGATTTGATATAATTATATTTATGTGATCGGTCGAATTTGGACTAATTTTTTTATGAAATATAAAATATTATATAATTAGATAAGACAATCTTTAAAATAAAAAATAATAAAAATTTTTAATTTTCAAAAAATTTTGAATTTAGTAAACTTTTTTAATTATTTTTTATCTTCTAAGTTTCTTTCATAAAAATAAAAATTAATCTAAATTTTTAATGAATATATAATAAAAATTAAGAAAAATGACCAAAGAAAATAGTGATGTTAATAATAATTCCTTAAGGCCGAAGAGTTTACATTAGTCAAGCTGCCAAGGTAATTCTTTGTGGATTTTATGTCTTTTGTTCGTCTTATTTAAGTGTGGTTTAAAAATATTGAAATTCTACCGATATAAATTTTATACATATAAATTTTTACAATATAATTGGAATGGAGCCATAATTTTCTTTTAGAAGCAGTGAATAATTATTAATTTAAAAGAAATTAAAAATATTTAAATTTTATTAAATTGACGATATTTCTGATAGAGTGCCAAAAAATAATATTTTTAACGAAACTCAATGTCTCTACTAAAAATGATGTATTTAGCTGTGTTAAAATTATTTCATATTATTAAAGTTGTCTATAATAGAATTGACATTAATAATATTTGTTTTAATATGCGCTAAAGTAACATGCCAAAAAAAATATTCCTCTGTCTTCTGCGCAAGTTAATGTTTGCTTGTTCCATAGCTAAAAAATACACGTTCAATTGTACATATTGAAACGGATAAAATCATTATAAATCTAGAGAAGAAGTAAATCTTAGAGAGAATTGAAAAACACAAAATTTTCTAAACCTATATACTTACAACATTCATGAAATATTTGCGTTTTCTTTAGTCTCTATAAAAGAAAATCTCACTTTAAGATCATGACTGAAGTTTGAATTTTCTAAGTTTAAACCTCAAATTTTCCAATATCTTAACAAGACTACTAAAAATGGATTCGGACAACTTGATTTGTGGCTTCTTTAAGAAGTAAAACTTAAATAACTGAATGATTATGATTTAAATTTCTTCGTACAAAAAAACTCTAGTCATGGCAAATCTATGTAATTTGGCGTTAAAAAACAAACTACTAGCATAATAATAACATTTTAAAACTTCTCACAGTAACGACTGCTACTATTTGTCTTCGCTTCACTTTATCTTTAGATATAATGGATCTTTTCGATCATATTATTACTAAACTTGACTCTTGAAACGAGGCACATTGTGAAATGGCCCCTCCTCAAACCCATCCTTTAATGTCCATGGAAATATTTTATGTAACAGTTGTGCAAAGAAAGAAAAATATATAGCCATTAGATGAAGTAACCCTCTCTAGATTGAGAGCTATAAAGTTTAGAAAAGAGTACCCAATACAAATGTGGATATTTGAGTATGTATCAGGCCTCGTTCAGCTTAAAAAAACAGAGAGTAAATTAGTTCTCACATGGAAATAATTTATTTTAGATAAAAGATCAATTTCCATTAAAATGGGACCCACGTTCACGTAGATCATAAATATTTGCTTTGGATTTGAAGGATTATGAATAATTGAGAATGTATATTTTTTTCCTCCTCAAAATGTTTTACCTTTTACTGTCTGAAAATTTTGACACCTAAGAATAGTAGTAGTACACGTCAACAGGCCATTTGTATACCTGTAGAAGAAGCACAAATTTGAGTCCTAAAGGCAGAATCTTCGTCTTCTTCTTTGTTTACCTATGAGAATTGATATGCTAGCTGATTGCAGGGCATTGGAGCTGACTTCCACCATGCTCCATCCACCTAAAAAGGGCCATAAAACAAAAGCGAGCTTAGGGTCCGTTTGGATGGAAAATAAGGAAAGAGGATAATTTTTAGAAGGAATGTAAGAATTGTTGTGACAGGTTTAGTATGATTTAGAAGGACAAAAATATTGGGGATAACTTTTTACCCCTTCAAAAATAATCCCTCTTATAGCCTGTTTGGATGAGGTATAAGGAAGGAAAACGATTTTTGGAGGGGTAAAATGGTTGTAGTGACACATTTGGCATAGTTTGTGACGACAAAAATGTAAGGGGATAACTTTTCACCCCTTAGGACCCGTTTGAATGCAGGATAATTTTTGGAGAGGGTAAAAGAATTGACGTAACATACTTAACACAGTTTGGAAGCATAAAAATGCAGGGGGATAATTTTTTACCCCTCTAAAAATAATCCTTCTAAGAGGGATAGAAGGGGATTATTTTTTAGCACCCTGGGTATTATCCAAGAATAATACCATATCTCTCTTATTACAATTACAAACCTCAATCTTTTTAATACCCCATCCAAATCATCTACTTTTTTATCCACCAATGTAAACATCACATCAATGTGGACCAACCCTCTAAAAATAATACTCTCTCTTATCTTATCTCCCTCAATGAAAAATTCATTCTAAGGCATAACCTGTATCCATGCGCGTCATATTTGCCCGGAGTTCGCTTCCAGAAATGTAGTCATCTCTGACCCATCACGTCAATCCCACGAGCCTCTTATCTATTCTCATTCTATAAAAGGACTATTTTTAGAAAATAAGTTATTGAGAAGGATAAGATAAGATGGAGTATTATTTTTAGAGGGTTGACCCATATTAATGTGATGTTTACAGAGGGGGATAAAAAAAATAGATGATTTGAATGGAGTATTAAAAAAGAGAATAAAATAGTATTTAGTTTGGATGGAAGATAAAATGAGTGGATAAGATTATTTTATAATTGTAATAAGGAAAATGGGGTTTTATTTTTGGCTAATACTCGGGAATAACTTTTGGGTAAGAGAAGGGGTGCCCAAAAATTATACCCCTCTATCCCTCTAACGGGGATTATTTTTGAATTGGTGAAAAATTATCCCCCTGTATTTTTGTCCTCGCAAACCATGTCAAATGTTATGTCAGCCTTTTTACCCCCTCCAAAAATTATCTCCCTTCCTTATAACCCATTTAAACGGGCCCTTAAAAAACAATCTCCGTTAGAGGGATAAAGGGGTATAATTTTTGGGCACCTCTCTACCTACCCAAAAGTTATCCGCAGGTATTAGCCAAAAATAATACTCCTCGTTCTTTATTACAACTATAAAATAACTTTATTATCTCATTTTATCCTCTATTCAAACAAAGTACTATTTTATCCTTTTTTTAATACTCCATCCAAACCATTTACTTTTTTATCCCCTTCTGTGAACGTCACATCAATGTAGATCAACCCTCCAAAAATAATACCCTCGCTTATTTTATCCCTCTCAATAACTTATCCCCTGAAAATAATCTTTCATCCAATCGGCGCTTGTGAAGCTAATACAATTATATACGGACAAAATTCAATAGGAACAAACTTCATGGAAAAGAACTCTTTACCATTTTCTTTAGAAGGCACCTTGAATCTTTGCTATTACTTCATGTTGCACACGGCTCCATACAAGGTGTTACAGAGCCAATTTTTGCGCTAAAATTGTTCCTGCAATGCCACTGAGGTTTGCCAAACCCAGTCAGCCAACACACATAGACACATTATATAGAGAACATCTAGGACACTTAGACGAATTACGGAAACCTTTTCAACCCTTCTTATTCACTAAGAATTTTACAAGGGAACCAAAGCTGTGTCTAGACAGATTACACTCTGTCTAAAAACGCCCCAACATTGCCTATTTATAGGCCGCAACAAGGAAAACGTGGCTACACTTAGATGGGTCATGGACAAGCCCCATGATCTCCACCATGCTGCAGTTTACAATTTTAACTGCTACAGGGCTGTGCTGGACAGAGTCAGAGTCCGCCAGCACATCATATTTGATCCTGAATGAAACTTCCTATAAGTAACCGCCAATAACTGACTGCTAGCAAAACTTGGGACACTTGTCCAAGCTTCTAGTTTCGGCTTGCCCATTAAATACGAATTCCATCAAAAGCCCACTTGTTTTAAGTCCAATGCTTCCCAATTGTCTTGTCTCTCAAGCCCATTGCCACTTAGCATCCATGCCCAATCTTTTGGGCTTTCACCTGCGCCACAGCTACTGCTTGTCTAAGGGACTGATGCCACCACTAAGTTAGCATCGCTAAGTCACCCTACTGAGACATGCCTACCTCATGTCTTAAGGATGACATGGGTGCAAAGTGCCACCACATGCCACCCGTAGCACACTTGGGACTCAAGGTGCTAACAAATCACCCCCACTAGAAGAAGCTGATGTCCTCATCAGTAGGGTTTGTAGATACTCCTGGATCTTTGCCTCGAACTACCACAGGGTCACATCCTTTTCCCAAGATGCCTCAGAAATTGGGCTATGTTTCCCCATGACCAAATAAGAAGTTATCCTATTCTTCTTGTTCTGCCCTTCCGTCTTGTGATCCAAAATTCTTTCGACATCCCTGTCAAACTGTTTTCAAATCACCGGAGGAGCCCTCCGAGCTTGCTTCCTGTCCATGTTCACCAAATCTGCATGAAAAGGTTTTAGAAAACTAACACGGAAAGTAGGATGAATCTTCAATCTGTCCAGCAAGTTTAACCGATAAGCAACATTCCTAATTTTTTTCATAACTTCAAAGGGACCATCATACTTTGGAATCAAACCACGATGCACCGTCTTGCTACTGATTTTCTTCCAAATTTGGGGAGTGAGTTTTAGCATAACTTGGTCCCCAACTTGAAAACCCAACGGTCTCCTTCCTCGATTAGCATACTTCTTCGTTCACTTTGCTGCCTTAGACAAACTATCTTGGGCTTCTTCAAGCAATTCCTGTTTTGCACGAGCGAATCTGTAAGCTGCAAGACATCTCCCTCTTGTGCTTGTTTTAGCCACCTCATGAGGAGTAAGGGGTTGTTGGCCTATAGCCAACTCAAACAGACTTAAACCCGTTGAGGACAATCTGTGCAGGTTGTAACAAAACTGAGTACTATCTAGCAACTCCACCCAATTCTTCTAGCTGGTAGTAACATAGTACCTCAAGTACTCCTCCAACAACCCATTGATTCTTTCTGTCTGTCCATCCGTCTGAGGATGGTTTGTTGTGGAGAATTTCAACTCTGTACCCATCAAGCTGAACAAGACTGTCCAGAATCGTCCAGTGAACCGAGTATCCCTGTCACTCATAATATCTTTGGGCAACCCAAAATATTTTACCATATACTTATAAAACAAATCAGCAGTAACTTCAGTAGTACAAGCATGTGTTGCAGGGATAAAAACAGCATACTTAGAAAAACGATCAACAACAACCAGTATTGAACGCATACCATTCACTTTAGGCAAACCCGAAATAAAATTCATAGAAACGCCTACCCATGGCTTCTCTGGAATAGGAAGAGGCTGCACCAATCTAGCTTCCTTCCTACGTTCCAACTTGTCCTGTTGGCACACCAAATAGGTCTTTACATATGTTTCCACATCATCTTCCATCTTCGGCCAAAAATAAGATTGAGACAATAATGCAAGCATACGCTGCCTCCCTAGATGACCAGCCCACTGAGGATTGTGGGTTTCTCTAAGTAATTCCTGTCTCAAGCCCCCAACAACAGGGACATACAATCTATCTCCCTTGGCATGGAGAAGATCATCTTTTAACCAAAATCTGCAAACAGAACCATCAGTGACTTGCTGAACCAACCGGTTATATTCAACATCCCTTGCAGCACTTTCACGAATTATGTCTAATAAGCTGGATTGGACTCTGGAAATAGCAGCAACATATCCTTGTATCTCCTTTCGACTGAGAGCATCGGCTACCTGATTGTGATGCCCAGGGTTGTGCCTCCACTCAAAATTATACTCTTCAAGAAACTCCTGCCACGAGCTTGACATGCCGACAACTTCTTCTACACCTTGAAGAAAGTGTTAGCCACATTATCCGTCAATACCAAGAACTTAGTACCCAGCAAGTAAACTCGCCAAGTTTGAAGGCAATGCACCACCGCAGTCATTTCCTTCTCATGAGCGGAATATCTCTTCTCTGCATCATTCAGCTTTCGACTTTCAAAGGCAACAGGATGTCCCTCTTGCACAAGTACCCCGCCAATTGCTTTATCCGAGGCATCCGTGTGCACTTCAAAAGGCATCTCAAAGTCGGGCAGCCGCAGCACCGGCTCGCTTGCCACAGCAACTTTGAGTTTCGCAAAGGCATCTTGACAGCCACCATCCCACTGCCAAGTGTGATCTTTCTTGAGCAACTCAGTCAAAGGAGCCGACTTCTTTGAATATTCTTGGATAAACTTCCTGTACTAGCTAGTTAAACCAAGAAAAGATCGCAACTCCATCACTTTGGTAGAGGCAATCCAGTCAAGAATGGCCTAAACTTTCCGCCTATCCATTTTAACTATGCCCTTGCTAATGACATGCCCTAGGAATCTAATTTCCTTTTGGGCGAACTCGCACTTCTCTATCTTGACATACAACTTGTGCTCTCTCAACCGAGACAACACTGGATTCAAATGAAACAAGTGATCCTTTAAGGACTCACTATAAATAACAATATCATCCAAGTAAACAACAATAAACCAATCAATATAGTCATAAAAGACAACATTCATTTAATTACAAAACGTAGAAGGCGCATTAGTGAGACCAAACGGCATAATAAGAAACTCAAAAGACCCATATCTAGTTACACAAGTGGTCTTTGCCTCATCCCCTTCTGCCACCCGCACTTGCCAATAGCCTGATCTGAGATCCAACTTCGTGAAGTAAGAAGCCTTGCACAATCGATCAAAGAGATCGTTCACCAACGGGACAGGATACTTGTTTCTCACTGTAACTTTGTTCAAGGCCCGATAGTCCACACACATGCGCAAAGAACCATCCTGCTTCTTCTGGAACAGAACAGGGGCACCATAAGGAGCCTTTGAGGGTTGAACCAAACCTGCATCTGGCAATTCTGTCAATTGCTTCCTTAACTTAGCAAGTTCCAACGGGGACATCCGATATGGAGCTCTAGCCGAGGGTTTTGCACCTGGTTGTAATTCAATAACATGATCAGTGGCACTCCGAGGAGGGAGGGATTTTGGCAACTCTGAAGGCATCACATCAATGAAGTCCTTCAGTAACTCAGAAACTTTATCCGGGACTTCCACCTATACGTCTGGCTTGATCTCAACCAAGGCCGCAAGATAAGTCATTTCTCCTTTTCTCAGCCCATTCTGTAATTGTATTGTTGATAACAATCCTAGTTCATTCTTTGGCTTTCTATTTGTCTCCAACTGAGCACAACGTGACACAAAACATGGCTGTTTCTCATCAGCAATCAGCATCCCACCAAGGTGTGGCATTAAAGCCACCTTTGCATCAACAAAGAAATCGTTTCCAAGAATAAGATCAAAGTCGTCTAAAGGAACCACCATCATATTCACCCTTCCAGCCCATGCACCAACCTTCAAAGGAACACCGGTAGCCATTCCCGTCACAGATTGTGACAAGGAATTGACTGCCTTGATCTTGCTGGAACTTTTGACAACTTCCAATCCAAGAATCTGGACCATCTTTTCACCCACGAAGCTATGGGTTGCCCCTGTGTCAACCATAGCAAGTACATCAAATTTACTAAGAGTAACTTGAATATACATTAAACCTATCAACGAAGGGGACTTCTCCGACTAAATAGCATTCAGTGATTGCAGTGGATTGACCCGAGTAGGTGCCTCCATTCCATTATCGGCATCATTTCCATCAGTAGCACAAAGAGCATTCAATTTCTCCTTTTTTGGGCAGTCACGAGCCCGATGAGGCCCATTGCAAATGAAACATCCTATACCATCACCATTCAATTTGCCCTTGCCTTGTTGCTTCTCATCACCTTTCGAGTTCGACTTTTGGCCTTTCTCCCACTTTTCAATCCCCCTTTTTTTTCATCATTCTTCTTCTCTTTTCCTTTCTGTTTGAAAGAATTGGCATCGTTAGTGGTTTTTCCCATGAGTTTGTAATCGGCTAAGCCATCTGCAGCAGCCATGGCAGAGGTCAAATCCTTGACTCCCAATCTACAGAGTTCAAGTTGCGGCTGTTGTTGCATCCTTGATATAAAATTGAAAAGCTTGTCTTCTTCTGACATGCTTTTGACATCCAACATCAGCGAACTGAAATCTTTGACATAATCTCAGACAGTTCCCGTATGTTTGAGCCGTTTCAACGACTCTCTTGCAACCCATGATGAATTGCAAGGAATGAATTGCTCCTTGAGTTCCTTCTTCAATAACTCCCACGTTTCGATCCTTGGACGGGACTCATCATCTGTTCTCGTCCTCCACCAGAGTTTGGCATCTCCTGTAAGGTACATACTAGTAATAGTTACCTTCTGTCCATCTGGAACATGAGCAACCTTGAAATACTGCTCAACGTCCCATAGGAAATTATCGAGTTCCTTGGCACTATGCGCACCAATGAAACATTTGGGTTTTGGGACTTTCATGTTTACACGGCCTTCTGATTGGTTTGAAGTACCACTGAGAGTCATCTTTACCAAAGTCAGTTTAGACTCAAGAGACTGAACACGATCCTTCAAGGTATCGGACAAGGAAACCATATCAGCCATCACGTCTTCAAATCTGGTTTTTGTCATAGACCTACTCTCCTCTAGTGAGGTTTGTAGAGCAACCACTTCCAATGCGACTCCATGAAGTTGATCGCTAAGGGAATGAGTCTCTTTTGGGTCTGCAACTCCAACCAAGGCCTCCAATTGTGTAATACGTTCCCGAACCACTTCCATAGCTGCAACACCACCACCCATATTTGAACGAAATCAAGCTCTGATACCAACTGTTACAGGGCCAATTTTCGCACTAAAATTGTTCCTGCAATGCCACTGAGGTTTGCCAAACCCAGTCAGCCAACACATGCAAACACAGTATATAGAGAATGTCCAGGACACTTAGACGAATTATAGAAACCTTTCCACCCCTTCTTATTCACCAAGAAATTTACAAGGGAACCAAAACTATGTCTAGACAGATTACACTCTGCCTAAAAATGCCCCAGCATTGCCTATATATAGCTACAACAAGGAAAACGTGGCTAAAATTAGAAGGGTCATGGACAAGCCCCATGATCTCCACCATGCTGCAGTTTACAATTTTAACTGCTACGGGGCTGTGCTGGACAGAGGCAGAGTCTACCAGCACATCATATTTGATCCTGAATGAAACTTCCTGCAAGTAATCGCCAATAACTGACTGCTAGCAAGACTTAGGACACTTGTCCAAGCTTCTAGTTTCAGCCTGCCCATCAAATACGAATTCCATCAAAAGCCCACTCGTTTTAAGCCCAATGCTTCCCAATTGTCTTGTCCCTCAAGCCCATTGCCAGTTAGCATCCATGCCCAATCTTTTGGGCTTTCACCTGTGCCACAGCTACTGCTTGTCTAAGGGACTGATGCCACCACCAAGTTGGCATCGCTAAGTCACCCTGCTGAGACATGCCTACCTCATGTCTTAAGGATGACACGAGTGCAAGGTGCCACCACATGTCACCCGTAGCACACTTGGGACTCAAGGGGCTAACACAAGGCCATTACCAAGTTTTAAGGGGTCTTAAGTAATGCTCAGAAATAAGGCCATACTTGCACTTTTCTTATACCCATTAAAATCTTGTGCATCATGCTTCTGGATGTATAGAAAAGTACAATTTCGCCATTTAAAATTCAATAAGACAAATTTTAGTCAAAAATGTTACAAGCAGTGAATATATCATTACAATAACTCAAAAGTTAGAGCATGTTACGATGGTTGAATCGAATTTGGGCCTTAGATTTTTGTATTGGCTCTTTGTCAAACTAAAAACTATTGAATTTTATCAAGGTTACTAACATTCTGGGGCCTTTATTTTTACCTGGGGCCTAGAGCAAGAGCTTCATAGCTTTAGCTTAAGAAGATGCATTGTTGTTTTTGCTCTATCTTTTTGGAGATACAACCTCCGAATTGTTCAAGAATTTTGGGACACGATAATTTGGAGAATTAGAAGAAATCTTACCACAATCTACCATCATCTTGTATCAAATCCTACTACACCAAAGTTAATCCTCAAAAAAAGTATTCATAGTCTTTAAGCAAAAATGCTTGACAAAACCCCACCTATCGTGCTGTAAGAACACTCTATAATCTAGAGGTAAGTACCACACACGATGAAAAATAAATATAAATCTATAAAACCAACTACAATTGTTGATGTTTTACTATTGAAAGTACTACAACTTAAAGGAATAGTATTCTCATCTTCTTTAGGCCATAATTTCAGAAAAGCCTTTGATGATTGAGCAACTTATGGTCTCTGAACATCAAAATTTTCACAATATAATGGAGGGCACACTATACATTTACATACCTAAATAGACAATTCGAAATCCAACCAGAAAGTATGGAGTTTGATCCACTTTGACAATGCTGTAGATCCATTTCCAACATTTGCTTCCAAAGCCTGTCCATCCTTTTTTGTTTGATAGTCTTTCATGAATCATGTCCTATCCTATGGTTGGCTTTTGGCGTCATCTACAAAATTGTTGATGCATTTTAAACAAGGCAGCATCTTAAATCCTCAACGACATGGAATTCAAGGTAACAAGAAAGAGTGTGATTTCTAAATTGAGAACAAATTGGATCAAGCATGAATAACATACGCATACAAAGAGGATCAAATAATACTTTTCAGACACTAGGTAATGTCCTTTTAGACCTCAAATCCACGGCTTGGAAACTAGCTTCGTTGCTCCAAAAAATTTAAGGTGGTGGAAGAAGCCATTGGTATACTGCAGAAAGAAAGAGAATGGTTACCAAAGATTGTATAGAAAGGGAACAATAAATCCAATTAGAAAATTCCTAGATCAAATAAAGAAGGACTACACCAATGGAAATGCTTGACAAAATCCTTTTCAACCTCAAAGGTGCAATGTGGTATTAGCTGATGAGTGCCACATGAGTCCAAATTGAAAAAGTAAATGCAGAAAAATAATTCAGTCTGCACAGCAATGCAACTCGTCATGAAAATTAGAATTTACCTGCAAAAGGGAAAATTTGAGATGAGTTTGTGGAGGAAATGCAAGGGTGAGTAACAAGGATTAGCATCCGTATTAATCCGTCCCCCTGCCTTTTGTGGTGACTGGTGAGGGCATACCATCAAATATGCTTTGCAATTTGGAGCAGAAAACCAACTCCAGCCAAAATCATACTCCTCTGGTTTAGGGTTTTCCATAAAGAAGACAATGTATGACTATAGAAGAAGTCAATCTTCATGAGTTATGAAGAAAACGTATGTCCGTAGATTAGTTCATCTCAATGAGATAGCAAAGTAAGAATCTACTCTCCGATGCTCCATTTGTTTCACTGGGTATGCACATTGGGTTGGACTAGATTTCCAAGGAAGTAACAATTTGGTGCTTCTCATAGTCTTGATGCATATACAATCTCACAAAGTGTTGGATACACAATAACCTAAGGGGTGTGTAGTCATTAATTCAATCACTAATAGTCTGTTAGGATTATATGACCCTTCGCTACTAGTCTCGTCAACCAAACGGGCCTTGAAGTTCTAAAAATTGTCTAAGGAAGTATTTATAAAGAAAGCTCACAGTGGCGTATACCTGCTTTTAATGTCACCTAAAATGCAAAAAAGGTTATAAGCCAGCTATTTCAAAACTGAAATGGCTCTTTGATTTGTTAATCCAAGATGCTTAATGTGTTGTAAATAGTACTTCTTTGTGGGTGACAACAATCTCCAATCATAAAAACAACTTTCATCTTCTCCACTTCAATCCAACTGTACTCGGCAGGCTTTTTGAGATATCTTGTCTTCATAAGCTTTCTTATCGCCAGTACCCCATCCCATCGATTATCTGTATCATAAAGGTTTGAAAGCAACACATAGCTCCCAACATCACTGGTCTCAATTTCAAAAAGTCGATCGGCAACACCACGACCTATTTCCACCTGATGATAGGCCTTACAAGCCCTCAGTAGCGATCCCCATATACTGGCATTAGCTTCAACTGGCTGTCTAGTCACAAGAGAACATGCGTTGGTGATTCGACCTCCTCGAGCAAGGAGATCCCCCACACGGGCATATTGCTCTTTGGTTGGTTTTATGTCATACACCTTATCTATTGAATAAAACATCTTCAACCCTTTATTAATAAGGCCACTATGACTACAAGTAGATAATAAAACAGTTATTTGCAACATGATCCATTTTTTCACCAAATTCAAGAATATGAGAAAAAACACTAAGCGCTTCTTCTCCCTTCCCATGCATGACATACCCTCCAACCATAGTTGTGAATATTACAACATACTTTTGATGTGTTGATTGGAAAAGCTTGTATGCAGAATTGAAATTACCACATTTTGAATACACATCTATAAGGGCTGCATCTCAATGAACATCCTTGAAACAAGCCATAACCACATATCCATGGCATTAGCTCAAAAACTGGACTAAGACCATTTGAGCACAAGTAGGAAGGAAGCTCATTACAATTAAAACATCAGGCTTCATTCCTTTTTTTTTTTAGCTCATGGAACAGACTTAGAGCTTCTAAGGGACAATTATTTTCAGCATAAGCTCGAATCATTAGATTCCAGGTGGTGAGATTTCTTTCGAGCATTTTGTGAAAAATCCTATATGCATCATTATGTGAGCCACTAGCCACATATCCTGAGATGATTGAATTGCATGTGACCACATTCCTCTTTCCTAATAACATCTCAAAAACTTTCAATGCATACTCGATGTCACCACATTTGGCATATGTATTGATTATTGCATTTCCAAGAGTAGGTGTACAATTATCTAGCAAAATACTGGAATTTATAGAAAAGCCATGAGCCTCTTTAACCTTGTGAACATTAAAAAAGGTAGCACAAAATTGAATTATAGATAATATAGTTACGGAGTCAGGTTTTATCCTTTCCTCAAGCATCCAATGTAACAGTTCAAAAAACTGACTTCTAAGATTTCTTTCTGCAAAGGCGTCAAGCATAGAATTCCTTGCAATCAATTCTCTACAAAAAGGGTGATGAAAACATTTTGATCGCAGCTTCTACGTCACCACACTTTGCATAAAAGCTTAAAAGGGCATTTTCCATTTATGTATCCTCGTTTAGTTGACGATGCTGGATAACATACCCATGAATCTGTTTACCCAACTGAAAGTGACATAAATTGCCATAAGTAGGAAGAATGCTGAGAAGAGTTACAGAGTCAAGTTCAACCCTCTCCACTGAGAGAAATTCATGAAACAACTTCAGCGCTCACAACCACTCACTAATTAATGTGTATCCTAATATTATAGTATTCCAGGAAACCAAATCCCTCACTCTCATTCTTTGGAACACAGACTCTGCTTCTCCCATTTGTCCAATCCTAGAATAGAGGCTCACAAGAGCATTGACAATAGAAACATTAGCTACCAACTTAGCCCATCTCAACACATGACAATAGATCTCTTTTCCAAAGTGGTAGCCAACCTTGTCTTCTAACAACCCACAAATAGGCAAAATATTGCAATAGTTGCATAATTAGGTGATGTTAGTCCTTTCAGCATTCATCTAAACATTTCAAAAGCTTCATCAATGAATTTTTTCACGACAAATCAAGCAATCGTCGCATTCCATGAAACAATATATTTCTCTGGAATTTCTTCAAACACGCAATAGGCATCTTCACTGACATTTTTTGATTTGGCATAAACAGAAACCAGAGCATTACCCACCAAGGTATTCGACAAAAATTCATAGTTCATCACATAATAATGCACACTCTTGCCTAAATTTAGTGTCTCTGAACGAGCACAAATAGGAAGAACTATAGCAATAGTAACAGAGATGGGTTTAGGATCAAACCCGATATGCATTTCATGAAACAATCGCATAATCTCGGTGTCATGATTTCGAGACAAAGCAAACCCAGATAGCATTTTGTTGCAAGTGACTGTACCACAATTGTTTATTTGGTCGAACAATTTTTCACAGTCATCAAGAGCATGACATTTGGCATACATGTTGAGAAGTACTTCGGCAACAAGATTTGAGAATGGGTATGGAGCGATTACCCCAATTTGGTGTCTGCAATTGTAGCACATGATTTGAGAATGGCTGCAAGGGATTGATAATCAGGCTTGAAGCCAACTGAATATCCTATCTTTTGAAGGAAGAGGGACATGGACTCATTCATAATTTTAGTAGTTCTAAGAGCATCTGCACTAGTCCCCTATTTTTTACACTAAATTAGAGAGAAAATTTCACTTTTCTATTTTAAGGAGCCATATTTTGTAATGTCTCCTACATCAGACTCTGTATTCTATCCTTATTTTATTAAGGGTAATTTAAATTAGGGTCCTATTTACCCCTGTGGCTTAAGTTTTCGTCTCATTCACTTTTTGAACTTATGTTTTAATCCTATTTTTATATGGTTTGACAAATTTGTTATTACTTTTGAGGGGTACTTTACCCTCTTATCCTTTGGTTAGTTAATT
>JABCMJ010048853.1:0-12407 GCA_014822125.1 Arbutus unedo | reverse complement strand
GTGCTTGAAGATGGCTTCGCTGACCAAGTTAAATCAGTTAGAAGCCATGCTTAGACGAATATTGGGAGCCCTAATACTAGGAAGGCTAAGGGTAGTTCTGGAACCGGTAGTAATCAAATCACCCTCATTTGTGAGCAGGCCAATCAAGGAGTCATTCCTAGTGTTCAATTACATAATGTGGAAAGCCTTGAAGAGTTAAGCTTTGTGCATCGCTCTCATTGCAAGGATGTTTTGCTGAGTAAGGGTAGCATCTCGGTTGATCCTCACGCAATAAATTTTTCCAGGCCAGCTTGCTGATGTGGGACATGGGGATAGCACACATGAAGGGGTGAAACTTCTTCTATATTGTCCCGAGACATAAGTGCTCAGCTTGGGCCTTGTAAGCTTCTTTCTCCAATAGCTCCCCCCCTCAAACAAGAAGGGTATGGGTATGGGTAGGGCTAGGGGTGGTGGGGATGGGAAACAGAATAATAAAAGACTAAAATTGGGGGTTGCCTTAAACTTTTCTAGGTTGTAAGAAGTAGCTGTCTAGTGCTCCCTTGGTGTTTTCACTGTTTTGTCTATTTTGATGATCAATCCCATAAACTGTGTTTGGTTTTTATGTTGTTGCCACTTGTCTCGTGACTTCTTTGCAAGGACTAGTAGTTCTTCTACCTTCCCCGAGTACTGTTCTTCCTCGTCTTCATCAAAGAAGAATGGTTGTGGCTGATAGACCTAAGCAGGCTTGGGAAATGTTGCTGAAATGTGGGGGACCTTGGGTTATACTGGATCTCTTCCTTCTAACCTGGCTAGTTTCTTCTTGCAACATAACTTGGTTCATCGAATATGGCACCCTTGGGGCTTTCTCAGTTGTTTAGGTGTGCAAAGAGGAAAACCCACTCTTTAAAGAGGGGCGGGGCATTTATTTATAATAAAGTGAACGACGTTAAGGTTAACCTAATGAGCTCTAGTCACCGAGGTTCTCAATATGCTTTATTCGTTCGTGGAACACAGGATTTGTGGTAATATGGATGACAAACTGATTATCACACCATAATTGGGTCGGTCCGTCCACTGTTGCTCGTAATTCGGAGAGGATCTGTCGAATCCACATAATTTCGGAAGTGGCTAGGACTATGGTCCTATAGTCTGCTTCTGCACTTGAACGAACCACCACTGCTTGCTTCTTGCTTTTCCAACTGACCAGGTTACCCCCAATGGTGACTGAAAATCCAGAGGTGGACCGCCTATCAGCTGGGCATCCTGCCCAATCGGCATCGGTGTATCCCTCTATTCGGGTGTGTCCCTGATTATGGTACCGAATGCCTTTCCCTGAATTGCTTTGTAAATACCGGAGGATATGTAGGACTGCGTGCCAGTGAGGAACCCGTGGATTTTGAGCAAACTGACTAACAACACTGACAGGATAAGCAATATCTGGCCTCGTCATCGTAGTCAAATAATTCAACTTCCCAACCAGCCGCCTATACTGATCGGGGTCAGGGAATAACTCACCAGTATCTGGCAGTAGCTTGGCTCCTGGGTCCATAGGGGAAGTGGCCCCCTTTGCCTGGAACAACCCTGCATCAGACAAAATATCCAAGACATATTTGCGCTGAGAAATAACAATACCCTTCTTTCCGCGCAACACCTCGATGCCAAGGAAATACTTCAACTGCCCAAGGTCTTTAGTTTGAAAATGCTGATTGAGAAACTGCTTGAGATCAATAATCCCCTGTGCATCATCACCTGTAATGACAATATCATCCACATATACAATCAGCATTATGCATCCAGAAGGTAGGTGGCGATAGAAGACCAAATGATCTTTTGCAGACTAGATCAACCCAAAGCTATTTACCACTTAACTGAACCAACCAAATCCCTTAGAGACTGCTTTAACCCATAAAGAGAGCGGCGAAGCAGACAGACATGGCATTCCCGGCCCTGAGCAACAAATCCGGGTGGTTGCTCAATATACACCTCCTTAGTAATAACACCGTGAAGAAAAGCATTCTTCACATTCAACTGGTATAATGGCCAAGAATGAGTAACTGCCAAAGATAGAAGGGGACGAAGGGAGGCCACTTTGGCCACGGGTGACAAGATCCCAAGTATGATTAACCTCCATGGCTTGCATTTTCTCCTCCATAGCAGCATGCCAGTCGTCATGAGCCAAAGCCTCACCAAGAGTACGTGGCTTAGGCACAGACTCCAAGCTAACAATCAAGAAGCGAATAGGAGTCGCCAAACCATGATAGGAGGTAACATATAAGGGGTGATCACGGTAGGAGCGGTAGGGTAGGGGGAGCCGCTCCTAACATCCACAGATATGAATCCAAATATGATACAAATAAGGGTATCGTTAAATTATTATCTAAAAATATGTAGTTTACATGTTAACTCCACTCAAAAAGTTGGTCCACTAATTTATTCACATAAAATATTTGTGGACCAAGCATATGAAAAACCCAACAAACGTCCAAGCTCTTGGACTAATCAAATATCCTTGGTGAAACAAAAGTTGCTGCTTGGCCCATAAAGTAATTCATTTCTTGGTCCATTAAATGATTTTTGTTTTGGCTCAAATTTCTCCTTTCCTTTTGGCTCAAAGTTCATTATTTCTCTAGACTAAGAAAAAAACTAGCACCAGTTAAAAAGCCCTGGGAAAATTAAAAAACTATAGCCCTTGGTCAAAACCTTCAGCCTTCTTCCAATGGAACAAACCCTAACAGTGCCACCATCAGCACAACGTTAGCAGTGCCTCATGACGAGGTTGCTGGGGATCATCACTCATCATCACATATGTAGATAGAAAACATACAGCCACAGCATAGGGAGAGAAGACCTATTGTTCAACCTCATCCCTGAGTCAAGTGGGATGCTCCCTGTCGCCGAAAGATGCTTGAGCCAATCCGCCATTAAATTGGAGCAATCAGAGTGTTTTGCAGCACATCCCAAAGGATTGCTGCAATCTTCAACAAGTACGTGTGTCAAGTCATCTCGGCATGGCGACAATTGAAAAACATGCAGCCACCAGAAAACAAAATAGGTGGCAAGCTAATTAAAGAGTCTTACAAGCACACGCCTCCAAAAGAGGTAAGGAAGCTAATGAAAATAAACCTAAAAGGCCAAAAATAATAAACCAAGTAAAACCTAGAAACAATTAGAAGACTAGATTTGCTGAAACTTCAGCTCTTCGACACCCTTTTCTTCCCTTTAACAAAAAGTGGAGTAGACCACTTCTCCCACCAAAAATCATCTTCAGTCTTCATCGCGTCAATTCCCCGCATGTTGGAGAAAACTCAACCTTGAGGTTTGTAATGAAAGAGGCTAACAACTTTTAATCTTTTGTTCCTAGGTGTCCGACTTGAAGAGAGACAATTTGTCCCGTATGGTTCCAGCATCCTTTTAAGAAACATACCTAACGATACAGATGAATGTGTACTAGCATTTGAGCAGTTCGGTATCCGACTAGAAGGGTAGCCATATCACATGGAAAACAGAACCTTGAATCTCTTGCTTGCATGACTTAAAACATCCTCGAATTGAATTTGGGCTCATCTTTTGGAGCTCTCTTGAGAATCGCATCAACCACAACCTCTTTCTTCTTGATTTCTCTTTGGTGACTCTCATGGTGAACCTTTTGTAAACATTAGGAAATCTTTTCTTTATAATAGTGATCACCATATGTTATAACCGTTGAAAAGGTTCATTTTTTTTTCCTTTCTTGGATCTTCAAAGGTAATCTTTAGACCACCTATAGCTTGTCCAAGACTTTCGATCCTATCATAAAGTTATTGAGTCCTCTCATCACATTTCATAGTTGTTACAATGTTGAGAAGACTTATGAAAGAAAGAAAATTGGTCTGATACCAAAACTGATGAAACTGGGTTGGAGGTTCCAATAAGTACAATCATACGTGGACCCGAATAACATGATCAAAGGCAAAATGATGCAGAAATAAGATTTTCAAGACTTACTTTGCAAAATCTAGCAAGCAAATGCTCGATTCCATGAGCTATGGGGCTCAAAACCAAGCCCTGAAAGGCAATTGCCAAACATCCTCCAAAGAAAGGATACAACCCTATATATAAAAGCTAAGAGTTTACTCAAATGGTGAAATACCTAGGTAAAAAAATTGCAAAACAACTACATAGCGACAACTGGCGAGCATGCAGCCACCACAAAACAAATAAGGAGCAAGCTAATTAGAATACACATTGAAGCTACAAAATCTTACAAGCACAAACCACCAAATTTGGTATCCCACAACTAAGGAAGCTAAAGTAAATACACATTGAAGAGCAAAAATCATAAACTAAACAAAACCTAGGAAACAACTATGACTTAATTAGAATAAACTTCAGCTCTTTAACACCCATTTCTTCCCTTTACACAAAGTGGAGTAAACCATTCCTTCCACCAAACTCATCTTCAATCTTCATTGCGCCAATTTTGTTGTGGTCCATATGTGTTTGTCCATGTTGGTTAATTACAATCTCCAAAACTAGTATATGAGTATGGATAGCCTCTCCATTCATTTTCAATTAGTATTGGGTGGATGTTTTATAAAGAAGATGTTGGTCTCTTCAAGCTTTATGTTTAAGGTGATTGAATTTATAATCATTTATGCTTAATAGTAATAAAAAAATTTCCAATCAAATGTGTTTGATGATTTCATAATTTTATCAACATGGGTCATAGGATGTCAATTACATAATGATGATTTCAAACTTTTCTAAATATGGGTTATCAGGTGGCCCATTTCTTAAGCTAAGAAACAGGGCTAAATATAGCTCCTTTTTGCTTTTATGAGGCTCTAGAAAAAAGTCTTGGCTTACAAAAACATTAGTTTTTGTTAGGAGAATTCCTTTAAAGTATATATAACAAGTCAACATTCTAATTCGATAGAACAAAATGCTTAGAGAATTTTCAAAGCTTCTTAAACTTCAATCATATAAAGAGATGGAATTCAAAATTTACGTGTGATGCCGACCGGAACTGTGGGAGGAGAATAAATCTCATAGCCGACTAGATGACAAACAATCATCTCAGAATAATTGGCTGAGGGATGACTCAAGAAGATGGCCTAAACCTGTCGTCTCAGATAGCGACCATCTTGGGCCAACATCACCTTCGACCAAAACCATTCTTGGACAAGACGAAATAAGAAGGCATTGAGTCAACAGTAGAAACATGCATTACACAAGTTTTCATTACAAAGTGGAGTGTACAAAAAACAAAGGGGCACAGGCCTAAGAAGAATAGCGGTAGAAAAACAAAACCAAGAAAAACAAAATATACAAAGAAAAAATTTCCTACTTTGCCACCCCTTCCTCCTTCCCTTCCTCTTCATCACTGTCAGAGGGAAGTAAAAGAGCTTTGCGCCAAGGTAGCTTTAGCTTTCTCCAAAACTTGAGGGCAATAGAACGGCTTGCCTCGGTACACGTATTGCGCCATCCATGCCTGTACCACATGTTCTCAAAACCCATGGTGACACACACATACTTCTCCTCGGCTGCGTTGAAGCCATCCCGACACTTCTTCTCGATTGCTTCATCACCCTATATCAAACTGGTTGCCTTGCCCTACCAATATCCATGTCTAAACCCTCTAGATCAACCCTTGAAGAACGCATCGATCTCCCTACGAGGCCAGTTCCACTTTGGATTGAACTCTTTCGGATCTGGAGAGCCCTGTTGCAATTGAAGCTCATGAGTGGCATCCAAGCACCTTCAAATTCCACTCCTTGGGCCTCTTCCTCAGCACGCTCAACCCTCAACTCGACAACTTTTACACGCTTTTTAGTCTTGGCCTTAGCATCAACAATGCGCTTGCTACTCGGCCTTGTCCAAAGAAGCCTTGGTTCATTTAAGCTCGTTGATCACTTGAGCCATTTGGTACGACCGCTCCCTCAGCTCTTGCGCAACCCCTTGTACCAGTAGGCAGCCTCATACGAATGATAGGTTGTAGTAAGACAGTGCTGAATGGGACACTCCACGACGGTGGCGGTTGGCACTTCAAGCAGATACTAAGAGATGTTGTCAGCACTGACACTGTGAACGAAATGCATGCTATTGGGGGGATCCTGAAAGGCCCAAGGAGTGGAATTTGCGCAGGTACAAAAATCTGACCACCATCGAGGTTGCCACGACCTACACGGCCGTCTCTCCCCCTCTTCGACATCTCATCGGTTGGCTACATCGATAGCTCTTAGCTAGAGGTAGTGAAAAGAACCAATGAGTGGTTGGTGGTGGGCTGGCTAATAAGTGCGTAAATGTTCACATTAGCGCTCCTTAATTTATCTATGTTAAAGTTGTTTTAATATTATTACTTAATATAATGCTTTATTTTTATGCTGCAGGTACTTAGAGACTTCGCTATAAAAAACGTTTGTCAAGTCGACTTATAATGGGTGTTGAAGCGAGTCGCGTGATCAAATTAATTTAAGAAGTGGACCCAAGTTAATTAAGATTTTGGGATGGTATTTAATAGAATGTACTATATATATATATATATATATATATATATATAAGGCATGACCTAGGGTGTGTGGTCCCCACCTCTTTTTTTCATTTTTTTCCTTCTCTTTTCTTTTATCAATTTATCTTGCAATCAAAGTCTTCATAGGGAAGGATTCTTTGAGAACCAAAAAGCTGCGTATATATAAATACAAAGCAAAGGAGACTCCTGTAGCATGACTTCTGGTGGCAGCACTTCAGAGCTTTTCCACGGCAATACACATCAATTGGCGGCAGAAAAGAATACATACAATTCCATTCCAGAAGCATTCAAAGGAGAAAATCACCCTACAGTACGGAGGCAGTAAACATCATAGTAATGATGGATTTTCTGAAGCCTTCTGCTCTCATGTCCGGCTAAATTCCTCATCTAGGGGAAAGATGAAGCACCAATTCAAGTAATTTTGTGCGTATTTATATTTGGATTTTTCTTATTCGGATCGATTGATTAATTGAGAACATATTTTTATTGCGCGTGAATAAAAATAGATTTACCCTTTTCAATTTGTTAAGTATTTGTGTGTGTGCACTATCAAATACATAATTAATCAATAGTTTTCTTTATTCGTGTTTGGATAACTGAGATGTATTATACTCGTACGACAGATCGTGCCACTAGACAGTAAGTGAAAGAGACGGATTGTACTAGCAAGACGATTTGTGCTATGGGATAGTCCATGCCTGTTAACAACTCGATTATTTTCTTGACATGTGTGATTCAAATAGAAAACCTAACATATACATCGCCTAGTTATGCGGTCGTGGTTGATTCGGAACCCTAAACTTTTTCTCATTAATTTATCTCCATTTAATTATTTTGTTTTTTATTCA
The DNA here is from genome assembly GCA_014822125.1 of Arbutus unedo. Taxonomy (NCBI): domain Eukaryota; kingdom Viridiplantae; phylum Streptophyta; class Magnoliopsida; order Ericales; family Ericaceae; genus Arbutus; species Arbutus unedo. The sequence continues at coordinate 5,072 of JABCMJ010048853.1, read as the reverse complement.
GTTTAATTATTATTTTTCAATCCAAACAATCAAACCAAATTCTTTTTCAATCGAATTAATTTAAAAAGTAATTGAATTAATCGTAACTTAGCCATCTTGTCTCTGTGGATCGATACTCGGACTTAGCCACTATTCTTTGGAGTAGTAGTTAATTCTAAGTTTTTATAAATATATTTTTGACTCGGTACGACACGATCACTAGCCTTGTTCTATCCGCGCCCTCTCTCTCTCAACATGCTTAATCACTCTCCTCTTGCGTTCATTGGGTCTCGGGGCTTCCCATCCCAAGATCTATACAATTACCTTAAAAATCGACTTGAAGAAGCATGAAAGGAACCATAAAGAATGCGAGAACTACACGGACCAAGGGGCCAAGGGGAAGACATACAACACCTATGAAGCACGGGTACTCCAAAAATAGCGTCGTACGAGTATCGGGTACTGATGCGGTACAAGTACGGCTCTGGTACAACAAAAACTGTACCGGGTACTTCGAAATTTTACCGGTACGTTTGCCTATTTGGGTATGCGAGTGGTACGAAAATAGGTATGTGGGTCATTTTGTAAATTGTTTATAATTATAGGGGTAAAATGTTAAAGTTTTATTAAATTCTCTCTCTCTCTCTCTCTCCCCCCCTCAGACTTCACCATCTCCAGGTTCAATAAGTCAGTCTTCCACTGATATTTATTGGTCAGCCTTAGCCTTTGCACAACATAAGTGAATGAATCTGTACTCAGGTGTAGAAGAAAAGAGGTCTTAATGTGGACTCTTAACGCTTATATGTGTTGTATTTTCTTTCTTTCTACATGTTTTCTTTCTTTTGCACTCACTTTTATATTGATATATACAAAAACACACATATATATGTATACAATCAAACATAGTAAAATAATAAAAATAAAATAGCATTGACGCACCTAGTCATACCCGTACCCTACTTTTTTGGATTTTGCCATATCCTGTATCCCGTACCCGTACCCGTACCCGTACCGATACCAGTACCAATGCTTCATAGTACACCACACTCGGCTAGGGCCACTATAGGCCAATTAAGAAGGTTCCGATAGCCCTAGAATTGGGATCAAATAGTTCTACCTCTACCCCACGCGAGATGTGAAAAAGATCCATAAACCTTTAAATGTCGGCCAAAGAATTAAAATAAACTAGAGTAACAAACCATGTTTTTGTAATACCTTATGAAATCTAGTAGCTCTTCGCAAGAGTGGAAGAAACTTGGGAGCAAGGAAAGTCATTAGACCTTGTAGCAATGGAGGGAAATGAAAACAAATTAAATGGGCCAACTCCCCCTGTTTAAAAGCCCGCACAAAGAATCAAGAGACGCATTAAAAGCAACAGCAATGCCCGAATCTTCACACAAGGTAGTAAGAATCAAATCCGACTTGACCGCGCATTCCTCGGCTCGGCTCAAAGGACCGTTCGAGTGACTAGAGACCCTCGACCCACATTTCAAGATGATGTCTGAGTAGGCATCACTCACTCAGCTCAGTCTTTCAAGATGTCCGATAAGACACTCTTGTTCCAAAACATCCCATCAGGACATGAGGTTCATCCTTGGCTCTGACCCGTCCCGTTGTCCGATAAAGGCATCCTTATCAGGTCTGCTAGGGGACCTCGACTCACCAACGGAACACCGACCAAAGATGTTGCTAGACCAAAAGACGGCAACTACAAAAATCATTCGAGCAACTATCCTTACAAAATAAACGTTGCTAGACCAAAAGATGGCATGTCCTACCCCTAGCTAGGCCTACAAAACCCTCTGAGGAGTCGCCCTTGCACCGATGGGACAAGTTTATGCATGACAGAGAACAAACCATGCCGTTGTCGAAAGAATGAAAAGACAAGTAGAAAAACATCACAATAGGAGTATTGGATTCATTAGAAGAAACCTCCACCACCTCCTTCACCTTCTCAAGATTGATGACAATGTGCTCAGACGAATTGGAGAAGTCCAACGAAGAATCTAATGACTCAAGATTCTCATATCGAGTAAGATCAAGCTAAAGACAAACTGGGCCTCAAATAATGAACCAAGCTCCCCGATCATCAGTCGCAATGTCTTCAATTTTAGTAAAAGTCCAAATAGAGGTGTAGTAGTTCATAAGTATGTGCGACCCGGCCGTAACTCCTTTGCTCAAGTGGCCCTTGATATGCTAGCACCCAAGCAAAGACCTCTACATCGGCTAGATCTATGCTCACTTGGCTCCGCACGGCTGCCCAACTTGAGAAGAAAAGAAGAAACGCGTCAATACAAAAACATCCAAGAACACAAAAAACAACAAAGAAATAGAGGGAATCTCACTGGGAGCCGCCTCCACGCGAGGGACGCGCTCAGTTGCCTGGCTGCCGATTGGGAACTCCCATTCGCCAAACACTTCAATCAACGAGGGGTCCAAATTGTTGGTTGATTATGGAGAGGCCTAGACCAAATTATGCAACGCCACTTTGACCTGTAGATGATATTTCTGGGGTCTCAACACGCCCTCCGCCCCACCGGCCTTTTGAGGGGCACGCTTGAGGGAATAGCAATGGCGGATGGTAGCCAATCCCAAATTAGTTTTGAGAAGGGCGTTAAATGCTGCAAATTACCAGTGCTCTGGTAAAGGGCAATGCCCTAGAAGCAAAGGGCCTCGCAAAGAAGGTTGTTAACGAGGAACCTAACTTCGCCCTGTACTCTGACGTTAGGGGAAAATAGGTTGAATTACTGTTGGCGTCAATAATCAGACTCTCATCCTTCCCCAAAAGACGAACACCAACATTATCAGGAATCATGTAAACTTCCTTAAACATATGGAAGTTATCTAGTGTGAACATCCTCCTTAAAGCAGCCACTATGAGAGAGTTTACAGGAAATCAGACTTACGAATATAGAATGCAGTGGACATGTAGGAAGACTAATTCTTCTCGGACTTCTCAAAGCAAGTAAAATAAAACTTTTGGCCTCACCCAACTTATGTAGGAAGTTTTTGAGTGAGTCGAAAAGTCGGTTTTCAGGGAAACCACCAGAAAAAATGCCAAGTGGCACGTTGCATTAAATGCGGAAGTGCAGTCATTAGCATGTGGATGACGTAAGAAAGATAAAACTGCCAACTCACCTCCTCAGCTTATTAGCTTACTACCGCTCACATCAAAAAGCCTATGACCGAGCAACAGCAAATTAAGGGGCAACGATGGGAGGTGAACAAATCTCATAGCCGACCAGATAACAAATGACCGTCTCGGAATAATCGGTTGAAGGATGACCCAAAGAGGGCCTCGACTTGTCGTCTTGAACAACAACTGTATCGGGCCAACATTGCCTCTGACCAAAACCATTTTTAGACAATAGCTTTACTCATAGCCGACCACGATAGCCTAATACCTTCTAATACTGGACCTACAATGACGCCACACTAGACTAGAAGCTGCTTCAATCGACACTATTGACCAACTCAAACGCAGACTAATCAGTCATATGATGTGTCAAATTAACCCATGATTAAAGGCGGCGAATGCGGGAATGCACTCGAGTGCATTCATCAGGATACTCAACTAATCCCTATAAATAGGGGCAAAGATCCACAAGCAAAGGACCGATCACTTAGAGAACTTATACAAAGTTGACTCATACCAACCCACTGTAATCAACACTTTACATACTTGCTTTCCGCATTCATATGTGCTCGGTTGAACACTTGTTCGACGAGCTGACCCTCTCATAGTTGCTGACTCAACCATTGAAAGGCATTTCAACCACTCGTCAGGTGTCTTTGACTCATTATTCCTTTTGTAGAGGATGTCCAACTGAAACAACCGATGGTACATATTCGGTCAACCCTTTTTCAACTCCAGAAGGATTTGCCCACAAATCAACACATTGAAATATGACAATTTTCAATGCCAATGCATGATCAAAGAATCATTTTAGCATTGTAAAGAGGACTTGTGAAATTAGAAGAGCCTTCTACTTACAATCATTATCTAAGTAGTGATTTTATATATCAGGCAAAACAGTCACAAGCAAGTTCATTGTGACTAAAAGAATTCTATAAGATAAATTGGTGTATTTTCCTTCTTTAATGTTCTTATGCATTAAATCTTGGGGCTTCTGTCATTTTTTAAGGTACAAGTCTTGGGGCTTACGTTCTTCACAAGAAAAGATAGGGAATAAATATGGCAATCACTTGCTACAAAGACTATGCCGAAAACAAATGGTGTCACTGAGAAAACAAGATTAGGTAGTGGAGAATAAACAAAGTTGAAGAATGTGAAGATCCTCGCTCTCTCCTATCTTCTCTATAATTTCTTGGTCTACCCTCTCCCTCTTTCACTTCTCTCGCGTCTCATCTATCTACACCAATCTCTTATCATCTCGTGAATAAGAGGCTTGATGGACGTGATGTGACCTCCTACTCCTTTCAACATTCATCTTTCTTCTTTTTCTATCCATTTTTTTGAATGGGGGAAAGGAAAAAATATCCTTCTGCAAGCATTTCGGATGTAACTGCCCCATTACATGTCTGCCAACAAATTCTTCATAAAGTCTAGGTAAAACAACAAATGACATAAACGGTCATTTTCCACTCATTTTCTTCTTAAGCATAATTGAATTAAACCAACAAGAGAAACAAGTTGTACTTGGTTAATCAAGCCGAGTTTAGTCATGTTCAAGCTCCCAAGCACCGTGAGACCCAATGTCGATGAACTCTAACATTCCACTACTCGGTTTAGGTGGCTAGTTTTCATACTACTTTTAATTTGACAATGCTCACTAATGAATTTGTCTTGCCATACTTACGACTCAAAGATGGATTACATCATTAAGATTATGTAGTACATAGCATTTTGTGTTCCAAATTCATGTGTTCTTTTAGTTAGTTGCTTGAAATATAAATATATAGAACACTATACTCAACCTAACTTAGTTGACTTAAGGTAGTGCGAGTATCAAGTGAAACAATATACATGGATATACATTCACCCAAAATACAAGCATAGGATTTAATATGCATATCTACCCCATGTGCATGGGTAAAGCTGTAAGAAATATATTCTTATAATTTAGAGTAAT
>JABCMJ010048841.1:0-11063 GCA_014822125.1 Arbutus unedo | reverse complement strand
AGAGCGATACCGAAAAAAGACCAAAGAACTTGGATTATAATAGAACCTCTGGAACCATACTAAAATACCAGTTCAAGAACCAGAAAATATAAAGCAATCTTTTATTGGTGTTAGAAAATACAGGAATAATCATGCCCAAGACATAAATAAAATATATTAACCATCATAGACTTTAGTCCTAAATATTAAACATGCCCGAAGGCTAGTAGAATCCAGAGCTGGGCTCCTTAAAAGGGCTATTGAGATTGGAAAACACTAGCTTGTCTGCCTTACTTGAATGAAATGCTCAAGTTGATCTCCACAACAAAAAAATGTTGCCCCTCCTTTCCTCAACATTCTTTAAATCACAATACAACTTAGGGATGGGGATAAGAATGAGAAGGGATTTCAAAAGTGCCCTTTTCTGGTAGAGTGCAGGAACTTCCACTTGCAATTCTAGACAGTGGGAAAATGTGAAGGCTCAGAAGAACCTTGGGGAAAAGGAGAAGAAAGCGATGTAAGAGAGAAAGACATAAAGAGGACAATGAGAAAAAAGAGAGATATGTTGAGAGATAGAAAAAATGTACCCGACTTCTCAAATCAGAGTAAGGCTTTTCATACCAAATCATGACTATTAAATGTCATGGTGTGAATGTTTTGTAGAACGCATCAAATCTAGGTTTATATGTAAGACTACTTGATTACTTTGTTGAAATATTCTGCATTGACAACTGTTTTCAATTTTGCTTCATAGAATTTTAAGAAATTAAGCAAGACTGTGTAAAAGTTGCACCACAATGTAATACTCTAAACATGTCTAGCTATAAATCATGTGAACAACTTTGCAAAGCCGCTGACTCCAACTCATCCTTACTAGATTCCGATATACTAACGCGGTCCAATAATGGAAGCTTTGCTCTAATTTATGAAAAAATTGTCCCAGAAAAGTCTATGAGCAAACTACTAAACTTGCATCTCAATGAGGATGGTATTAATTTCATTATGATAGGTAAGTGAAGGAGACTCAAACTAAACCATTTATTGAAGGAAGGATGTAAAGTACAGATCATTTGTTAGTCCAAATGCCAGTGACATACAAACAATACAAGAGATTGAAATATTAAAAATTTAACAAAAACAGTGAAAGAGGATGGATCTATTTTGACAACTTACCTGTCAAAGATCTGATAAGCTCATTGGAAACGTACTCTGTAAGTGTGTGATTCGAGAATAAAAATTTGATGAGCAATGCTGCCTGCCCAACAACCTCTGAATTAGAAGACAGAAGCAGTTCCTGAATCACCAATATGCCCCCCGCCTCCGCAATGGCTCGCCTATTAGTTTTACTGTGCATGACAAAGTTTTGAAGTGCACAGACGGCCACAACTGCCATTTCTTCAGTTGGTTGATCTTCAAGCAAGCTTATGAGTGCACGACAAGCGGTCACAGAATCACTGGCTCTAGCAAGTCCTTCACGCTGGGACAGATCGCCGAGTGCAAGAGCCGCTAGAAGCTTCCCAGACTGTGACCTAGTTTGTGGGTCCAACAAATATTGTGATAAAGGCGCTATTGCTTTCTTGGAAGCCTTCATTTCTCGCACCCTCAGATTGTTGAACAGAGATTCAAGTAGCCTTCCGGAAGCTTCTTCACACTTGTGAGATCTTAACAAGTCTAAAAGAGCATCTGTTGCCCCCACTTCGGTCATCAGTTCGGCAGTTGATGCATCACTCGACTCTTGAACGATTAATGCATTAAGAGCCACCGTTATTGTACTGTCCCTATTTGAGTGCAATAATTTCACAAGAACCACCAGTGGTACTTTAAAATAGTAGTCGGTGTTTGAATGTAGGACATTCGAGAGAACAAGTGCTGCCGATTCCCACAATGCATGTGGTGGGAGAGGGTCATCTTGAATAATTACCTTTGAAAGTTCGAATATACCGCCAGCATCCGCAATTGCCTTTGGCCAGCTTAAGGAGATATTTTCCAAAGCCTTAAGGGCTGTTTGCTGCAAATCAAGTATTCCAATACCGGCGAGTTGCACAAGGGGAACAATGGCATTTGTTGTCGTTATATCTTGCTTAAAGTGCTCTTGTGCAAGAAGATGGTTAAGCAATTCTGTACCAAGCTGCTGAACAGGTTGAGATGGTGACTCAATAAACGAAATCAGAGGCTCAATGACTTGGCTTGGAGTAAGTTGTAAAGTTGCAAGGCTCTGTGGTTTCTCCAAAATATTAACTAGAGCCTGCAAGGCACTGTGCTGGCTCCAGAGACTGATATCTGGACGAAGCAAAACTAGAAATAGAGGTTCGACGATTTTTGCAGCATCTGAGCTTTTAGAAATCGCACTACTATTTGTTAAAATGCGGAATAGTTCAGCAATCGACGAGCATAATTCAATGGGTGCAGTGGGAAGTAGTTCAAGACAGTTGTTAATAATGCCAGCTTTGACCATATCTAATTTACAAGGAGTTCGGTCTTTCCCAAACTTGATGAGAGCACCGATGGAAGCCTCAATAAGCCGATTACTTGACCCAGAAAAAACCAACCCCACCAGAAGATCGACAACGTCATAAGCAGCCGCATACTCCACTTGCCGTTCATCATCCAACAACTTCTCAAAAGCACAGACACCAGATTCCACTGCTTCTCCCATATCTGACCGAATCAGTGACATAAGCGGCTCCATGCATTCGGAAGCTATTGGCATTGCTCTGAGTTTCGGATTACAAAAAAGAACAAAACATAGCTTCGCGGCTTTTGTCTTCAGTTCCAAGGAAGAAGAGGTGGACAAAATCTTGAAGAGGCTCTCAAGGGGGTTTCCTTCCACATCGGTCATCGGAGCCGATTTCAAAGGATTTCCTGAAGTGAGCTTAATTAAAGCGATTAGGGCAGCATTTTGCTCACTTTCTGAAGCGGCTTCAAGCATGTCAACCAAAGGCTGAGCTGCTTGTTTGGCTAAATCAGAATCTCTTATGTTCTCAGCATCAAAAAGTTCGTGAAGAGCTCTTGCAGCACTCAATCTAGCACTTCTGGACCCCAAACGCAGAACGGCAATGAGCTGATTCAAGGAACTTATAGACGCTTCGTAATGAAGGAGATCATGGTTGCTAAATAATATCCCCAGTAGCTCAGATATAGTTGCCTCGGTTAAATCTTGGGGGCTTAATGAGAGGTACTTTGTTAAAGCATCCAGAGCTCCAGCTTCAGCCATAATTAGTTTGTTTGTATCACTACCATTGGCAATTCGAGTCAATAACCGAACTGCAGTTGGTGGTGCCCCTGGTCTATCTGGCATTGGTCGCAAAAGATCTACTAATAAAGGGATATTTTTGCGGGCAGTGGAACCAACTCTCACATCCTCAATTTCAAATAGCTGTTCTAGAACGACCTCATCAGGACTCCGAACTAGAGAAAATTCTTCCGATAAGGCAACAAGGTTTGGCATAACAGATTCTACATGACCAATGAGGGTTATTAACCCAGAAACTGCTCCCGAATTTGCAATTGCGAGATTCATCCCCTTGCTGCCATTACAAACAAGACTAGCCATTGCTTGGGCAGCAAAATACCGGTCAATTACTTCTTCAGACCTGAGTAGAAGAGCAAGTGAGGGTATTATACGCATCGTTCCTGGAGATGATACAACATTTGCATCTTGGAATAATATAGCCAGGAGCAGGGCACTAATCCATATTCCCTCCGTGTCCTTGAATTCTGCCTGTGAATGAAAGAATTGTTTTTGTCTTAACTACCAAATCCAGACATGCGTGCATGACAAATGCTAAAATCTAAATAAATGAAGTTTAGCTGATGCATCACACCATCCAACTTATAGAGGCTGGACGAAGAAAAAACACATAAGACTCTGTACAATTAGCCTGTGATGGATAAACCAACATTCCCCATTATCAGTAACTCAAGCTCTTCTCGTTCACCTCCCTCCATTTCTTTACCTCTCCATTTTCCCTCCTCAATTTCCACCATTAATATAAGAAAGCGAAACTGGAATGCAATGAGTACCCATGCTTTTTCCATGGCACGTGTAAAACCTTCATTGACATGCATAACATGAACCACATGCAACTAATTTGAGGCAGCATATACTTGTTTGCAGTATTATTACAAGACTCATAAAGCTGGACATGGCACTACAAGTGTCTTTCTTGCACATATGTAAAGATATTACAGAAACCCAACACCAGTTCAAGTAATAAAGCCTGAGGGCACTCCATGCGGGACATGTCAATACTAAGCTCTCATCATCTATTTCTTTTGCTCCTCGTTTCATTACATCTTTAAGAGAACTAAAAATTACATCAATACATAAGTTACGCTATGCAAATTACTCAATCCATTCCACCACTAACCTACACCTATAAATTGCCACAGAAAACCTACTCGAAACTTGTGGAATGAGATGAAAGACAACAGACAGATGGCAAAGTAAACAAATACTACTTTTTTTTTTTTTTTGGGGGGGGGGGGGGGGGGGGGGGGAGGAGAGAGAGAGAGAGATTAGAACAACTCACTGGTTAAAACTCTAGTTTTTCGGAAGCAAACAAAACAACTCTACTACTATCACAGTAGAGGTCATGCAGACTGCCACAAAATCTCTTATGTCTATTTATTCTAAAAATATGAGCTTGTTCAAATAACTTCAAATTAATATCTTCAAACTGGAATCTGTCTTTATAGAGTAGCATTCAGATCCACTACATTGCTATTCCTAAAAAAACACTAGAATATCCTCCCATATGGATGCAGATAGAAATCCAATTTTTCCTCCTAATTCGCAAAATTCAAGTGCATTCTTAATCTCGTAACATATTATGACACACAACAACATTACAAAGTCCAGATCAGGCAGTACCTGTGAATTGGAAGTGTAATTCGCGAGCTTCTCACATAGGGCCTCAAGTGCCCCAGCTTCCACCATGGTATGTTTGTTCTTCGTGTGAAATGAAGAAAGGATGGATAGCAACCATAAAGCAACAGTACCTCCAAGGACAGTTGCCGGATCAGGAACTTCGAATTCAACTCCTTCCTGAAAAGCAGTTCTTTCTGCAAAACCTCGAGGAGTTCTGACTTCAATTTCTAATGAGCAACAACTGGAACTTTGCTTCATCATATCTACTAATGCATATATCAGGGGCTTCAAGTATCCGGACCCATCTAGTGCATCCATCGATCTTGCTTTGTGTTCTTTAGCAGCACATATGAGCAACGCAGCTCCTCCAACTCTCACCTCTAAACTGGTAGAGTTCATTATTCTATTAGCCAGTCCACCAATGGATCCGGATTTTGCAACCAGCAAATCGCCTAACACAACAGGTTGGTCCCCACAAAGCCTAGACAGAACTTCTATAGCTTTATCTTGCACGGAAGGAGGCCCCTCAGCCACACAGCGTACAAGAGACTCTAAGCTTGAGGGAACTTCAGCAAGAGCAGACCATGGAGGATAAGTGAAGTTCACACTCTGTTTAGTCCTTGCCAAAAGTGCAACTACTTCTAAAGCGTCAGCTGTATCAGTCCCATTCATATCCATATCGTTTAAGGAATCCACAACCGATAGAACAGCAAATCTACACTGAGCGTTACTCTTTAGTACATCACCCACTGGAAAATGTCTCAGCAATTGGTGGAGGGTGCACGATGCATTCCTTTTACCTTCTGAAGTTCCTTCGCCCAATACTCTTGTCAAAGCAGAAACAACATCTTCCGACAGTGCTTCTGCGGCGATCTGTGGATCAGACAGAAGATTGGCCAATGCTGCCACTGCAGTCTCAGTGGCATCAATGGAAGAAGTTTTTGCCAGCTTGATGAGATGCTTGACACCTCCTGCTGCTATGCAGCACATTCTGTTACTTGACTTAGTCTTGCTTGGACGTGACAAAGCACCCAAGGCTCTAGCCGACTGGGTTGCAATAACTTGAGTGTTACTGGTCAAAAGCTTCATGCATGTATGCACCACTTCATCGGTCGCAAGACTGTCGCAAATGTCTTGTCTACTGCTGAATAGATCAGCTAGGACAGAAGCTGCATGTTCTTGGGTTTCTTCATTAGAGGAATTGAGAACCTGGACAAGTGACCTAAGCCCTTTATTAGCTGTCGCACCCTTTTGCACAAGCTCACTTTGTGGTGCCATAGCAAGAACATGACCCAAAACCCTAATTACATGGGCTTTTGAGCTTGGAGAGTCTCCTAGGAGCAAAGCTAGCAATTGGTTAATGGTAGCGGAATCAGCCGTTTGGATGAGCTTTGTTAGTGCTTTAGCCGACGCTTCCTGCCCCTTTGGTCTTCCAATTTTGAGAAGCCATAACAATGCTGAAACAGCTCCAGCACTTTCAACGCACGCACAAATATCCTCACTGTGACAACACAAATTCCAAAGAACATGCACCGCATCCTCCCTTGCCTTCTGCGATCCCATCTCTAATATTTGTACCAGTGGAGGAATGCCCCCAGCAGCTGTTATTGCCCATTTACTGTCATCCACTTGGTCCGTCAGTATCCCTAGCAATTCAACAGAGTACTCTTGGTGCTGCTCGCTGGATAAGCCCAGCAACGATATCAGTAACTGTACCCCTTCTCTTTTCCCAATGGCTTCCCAGAGACCTACTTCATCACAACACAAGCTTATTAGAGAGAGTATAAGGTACTCTTGGACATCGGCAGCAGAAGTCATTGTTGTAAGTCCAACAAGCACCTTCTTCGCTTCTGACTGGTTGAGCAGTCTAGAGAGATATTTGTTGCCATAAAGACTGGCCATAGCCTCAAGGACACGTTCCTGGACCAGCTTATTGTCTCTAGGCTTTAGTAGCATTACTAGGTTTTCCTCTATTTGTGTTGTGTTAAACGGTTCTTCTTCAACACCAGATTTTTTTTGCTCAAACACGATCAGAGAGTAGGCAAGCGCTCCAACTATATCAGCAACGGGGGCCGCTAACCGTGAGGACTGTGAAAGTTGACCTAGATATATAATTAGAGCAGACATCCCACCACATATGTTAGCTAAAGCTCGTGTTGCATGCCCCTGAAGTGAATGGCCACCCTCCCCTCGCATGCACTCTTTAGAAGGAGCAACTACAGCTCCAATGAGAATCGGCACACCATCTGCATCGACAACAGATTTCTTAGCCTTGGCTGACTTTGAAGAAAGAGCCTCCAAAGCATCCGCAGCACTGGCACGGACAAAAATGTCATTTTCCTGGGCCACAAGGCGAAGCAAAGCTTTGACCGCTCCTGAATCTATGACTTTGGGGATGCTATCACTGAACACCAACATCAAACGTGCCAATAAGGAAGCAGCATTTGATTGAACTGCTACATTATCAGACGAAAGAAGCCCCACGATAATATCCACACCTCCCGCTTCAAGTGTCACTGTCCAATACCCATCTTTGTCGCCACAAAGATTTCTCAGAGCCCCCGTGATAAATCCTTCTACCAGTTTGTCTTGTTTGATTTTCGGATTGAGCTGCTCCCATAAGGTTGGTACTACCCCTTCTGTAACAAATATTTTCATACCTACATGATCATCGGAAAGTCCGCCAGATGAAACTTCATAAATTGCTTCTGCTGCTGCCTTCCTAATTTCATTTGTCTCGGACTTCAAAAGTGCTAGCAAAGGTGGGATGCATCCGCCGAGAAGCACCTTTAGTCTTAAGTCTTCATCCTTGCAAATGACGCTTAGCGTTGAAGAGACATTTACTTTTGCCACCTGAGTGCCACTCCTGAGAATGGATATGAACAATGGCATTGCTTGAACATGAGAACCAATGAGGGCCCGCGCTTCCTTTCTGGCTCTGGCAATACCAAGCAAACGTGCTGTAATGAGTTCCTTTTCATGAGGAGAAGACAGGTTAGCGTGTAGCTGCTCAAGAAAACGAGCAACAGTAGCCATTGTTTTCTCTGGATCGTACATGTCTGTTGCTCCATTTGAATCCCTGAAAACAGTGAATCAACTTGTCAAGACCTATTTAATGACGACCAACAAAAAGAAGAAGAAAATCAATCTAAATGGCGTAATTAATTTTTATGGGTACATCGTCAATAAATAATGTGGAAAAAGGTTTATGGGAATTAGGGCTTAATAGAGACCACATGAATTCCCTTACCAAAGGGAATGTATAATGAAAGTTGATGGAAATAGCGTCTGTTAAAGATCATCTGGAAAGGGAATGGATAATTAATTTTTCCAGTCCACCATCAATGATTATGCTGAGAAAAGTTTTGGGAAATCAGTGCCTATTTGAGAGCATCTGGCTTCCCGTATCTATTCTGATTTAATCAATTGAATATGTAGTCTTTTTTCCACTTTGGGGGCAGTGTTGTACGACTTCAACTATTTTAGCAAGTGCAACATTTGTCCACGCACGATAACAAAATAAGCTTTTCACTGATCCAAACTAAGAGAGTAGTACTGACCTAGGCTCTGTGTGTGAGGATATGGAATCCCTCGGTCCAGAGGAGGGAGACTTAGTCATTGGCGCCAAGAATCCACTTCGATGCTTCTGTTTCGCCTGCTGTGCAGTTACGTAACCAACCAATTCTACTCAGAGACCATTCATTTCCTATATAAAGGCCAAAAGGAGTGTTAGAACAATAACATGAGATTGTTTTCGAATTCAACTGGCAAAAGATCCGAAATCCATAGTGACCATATTTTCACATTATAGTATTGCACTACCAAATTCTTACCTACGCACAAAATATCAACATATATGGAGACATAACGTGATTACGAACAAACAAAAACAATCAAACCCAAACAAACCTAATTAAGAGCATTTCCAATCGTAACTCAATTCTTGACTAATCTGAAGTTTGAGTAAAAAAAATCCCTAAAATCCCTCTCCTCTCGTTTACTCAAATCTAAGCTTCTTCATGACTTACAAATTTACCACTCTGCCATTATTGATTTTTTTTCCCAATTATGCTTAAATCTGGATTCAAGGAAAAGAGCGTTTCATATCAAATTGAAACTATAACTCAAACTACTCAAAAACCGACACAAGGCTGGAGATCACCTAATCCACACAAAACCCAAATAAGATTTTGACAAAACAAAAAGCAAAATAGAGGAATTATTTCGCTTAGAGAGTGTCATAGAATAGGCAATATGTGGCCACATGCGGAGATCAAACCAAACAACAAAAATTACCTTAGCTGAGAAATGTATATGCTGGAGGTGTCCCTCCTTTGAGTCTAAACCAACTGCCCTCTCCACCACCCAGAAAGTATCACGCCGATCAATTTGTCTCAATGGAACCAAATTCTCCGATACGTATGTATATAGACACACACATACACACACCACCGCAGCATTATAGACAGTACAGCATCAATGCTTCAGGGCCAGCTCGACCCAGTTCGCTCAGTTTACAATCAAATGAATCAAAAACTCTGCATCACATGAAATGGAGAAACCCGATCAAAATCAAATTATATGCAGATCTTCTTATATGTGATAACTAGATGTAGATATACGTTCATTTTGCAGAATATTTAATTGGCTATCAATCATGAGATTTAATAGTATTACTAACGTACGGAAATCAGATCAAAAGAGCGTCGACAGAATCAGGGCTAGGAGAGTTGTCTCATTCAGACTGCCATCAAAATTATTCCAACAAAAACCTTAAAAATAAAATTAAAACATGAAATAAAAGTACCTCGACAATTTAAATAACAGGGAGATGAGAATTCCGTCAATGTGAGGGAGAAACGGAGGATTATTAGAGAGACAGAGTCTTATATAAGTCTTTTCGTTCCCCCCCTCCGTGGCCTGTGCGAACACACACACGCACACACTTCCTTCCTTCCTTCTTCCTCCTTCCCTCCCTCCCTCCCCCTCTCTCTCACTCTCTCCCCCCATCATTTTGTTTTAATTTTAATGTTTCGTATTTTTTTTGCATAAATTGCATTTTAACCCTCGTCATTCCCCAATTCCTGTTTTGGTCCTCTAAGTTTCTATTTCCCTTATTAAACACTTGAACTTTCTGGACTCTTGTACCCAAGCGTTTCCCAAACTAATGGCATCTTCGTTTGTTCTTTCATTTTCTCCGGTTTCATACCAAAGACGTAATTTCATTTGTTTTTTCTTTGATCAAGAAGCTTCTGTCCCAGTCCGTGTGATCTTTGATAACCCATGCTATATTATTGGTCTTTGGTGTTGATATGTGCTGGGTTGGTGTTGATGTTGTTGGGTTGTGTTCATTCGCTATGATCAATTTTGGAGCCTTTTTGTAATGATTGTTTGTATTTATGTGTATTCGTGGCAACCCCTTGTCATGTGCCTTGACGACCCATTTGGACGGGGTTTTACGGGGTGTCTTGACGCCCCGTTTGATGGTATTGCTTGTTTGGTATTTATTTTTGTTGTTTCTATTTGTTCATTTCTCAGCTTTGAACCAATGTTGGTATGTAATCGTATGCTTGTGAACGAAATGAACCTTGGACCGTTGCTCATAATTCGACTATGATGATGAATACGACTTCAATGCAAAAAGGCAACGCGATATACTTGTCAAGGTATTAAAAAATACATCCAAGTAGGCACTTATGCCATCAAACATTGAGCCATGTACGTCTAATGGCACGTGCATTTGCATTCTTTTCAATTTTAACATTTCATTATGTTGGTGGAAAAGGATAATCAATGGTAGGTACGTAATACTATATCGTGTTCATTGGGCGGAGGCCGAAAATCTATTTAGCTTAGGATGAGTGCAGCGCACAATTTCTTGGTTATAGCGATTGCCGTCACAAGTTCCCCAGTCACTAGTCACACGAGCCCAATGATGAAAATATTGCATGTGGTTACCGAAACACTGACAGTGGACAATGCTATCAATCTTGAGTCAGCACCGATTGTCATCTTCATCTTTGGTTTTGCATTTGGATTGATAATTGTGTGGATAGCACGTTAACATCTTATTATATTCTAGTTTAGGTAAAAACATTTTCTTGTATTGATGAGAACCGTTGGACTTTCAAACATCGTGATTTATAAATTTTTGTAAAGTATTGTCACTTACAATTTTAAAAATTAATGATTTTTTGGCTAATTTTAATGTTTA
>JABCMJ010048836.1:0-10925 GCA_014822125.1 Arbutus unedo | reverse complement strand
CTATATGATCACAACTCTGTTATATATATGATCATATACAACAAAAGAGGAGTGCAAGTTTAACACACTTATACCACAGAAGTTCAACTATGATAGTTTGAATTACTACCTTTAAGCTGTAAACTTGGTAATTAACATATGCATAGAGTCCTTGGCAGCATAGCCAAAGGTTGTGACTTGAGAGATTTGGATCCTGTGACAAATGTCGACCCTAGAGATGGTTCGGCCCAACATAGCATGTCGTGCACTCAGTGTCGATTGAGGCACGCCAAGTGGCCTTGTTGAACCCTTCAGCCGGATAACAATAGAGTCATCATTGAGCTTGGCCTAACTCGAGCCTGTTAAGAGTGAAGATCAACCTCACTGAAATTTGTTTTTTGTTAGTCTTTTTCTAATTATTGTTATAAGAGGATTAGAGTTAGTTTATTATATATATCTTTCGAAAGTTTCCTAAAGAAAATCAATTGAGATATAGAGAGAGAGGCAAAAGAAAACACAGATTTCAGAGAGATTGTGAGAAGATTTGTACTTTGATTCGATTCATAGTGGACTGATACGGCTCCCGTGATTTTTTCTCATGTTGAGATTTTCTACATATATCTTGTGTCTCGTTTCTTTTCTTTCTGTTTTCACTACGCAAGATTATTTTGTTTGTTTCATTATGTGATTCATTTTTTTCAAGATCCGCAAGAGGTGTTATGAGATTGAACGTTGTTTGTTTAATTCTTAACAACTGGTATCAGAGCCGTGGTTGCGGTAGATTTTATTCAACAGGTTAGGGTTTAATCTTGTTCGAGTAGCAAAGGGTTTCAGAGAAAGCTATGGATTCAGAAGAATGCAAATAAGGGATCAAAAAGTTTGGTGGGTCAGACTTTGTGTACTAAAAAACACAGATAGAGGACTATCTATATCTGAATGATCTTTATCGGCATTGCTAAGTAAAGAAAAATGAAGAAGAAGACAAAAAAATTCGATGAAGATTGAGATGTTCTTGACAAAAAGGCGTTAGGGGTTATTCGTCTGTCCCTATCAAAGGCGATTTCACCCACAACATATTGAAGGAGAAAACGACGGAGGATCTTATGGAAGTGCTGAAAAAGACATATGAACAACCGTCTACTGCGAATAAGGTACATCTTATGAAAAAAAATTTCAACTTGTCTATGGCAGAAATGATTTCCTTTATGTCACATCTCAATGAGTTCAATAGGATTGTCAATCAACTTACTTTGGTCGATATCATGTTTGATGATGAGGTTCAAACCTTGTATTCTATCTCAGTTGTCAGAGAGCTGGCAGGGTACATTTACTACTGTCAGTAATTCAGCTGGGAAAGAAAAGTTAAAACTGAGTGAGATTATTAGTTTGATTTTAACCAAAGAGATCAAATAGCATTCGATCGAAACTAAGTGAGATTTTTAGAGAGCTGACAGGGTATATTTTGCACAATGCGCTTATTCTTGCTATAAACCGCAACGTCGAGTCATGAGTGATTGATTCGGTGCCTCATTCCACGCCACTGCTAATAGGGAGATTCTTCAAAAGAATATAGTAGGGGACTTTGGAAAAGTATACTTGGCTGACGACGAGCCATGTAGTATTGTGAGAAAAAGTGATGTTTAGATTACGACACATGGGTTCAAATGATGTTTAAAAGATCGTAGACACGTTCTGAACTTGAAAAAAATCTTGTTTCGGTTGGACAGTTTGCAACAGCAGGTTATACTTCTACATTCACAAGGGACACGTGAAAAGTCTTCACCGGTACTATGGTGGCAACAAAAGGCAAGAAAGTTAGTACGCTTACTTGACTTCACGTGGTAGTGACACACTTGCAGTTGCAAACAGCGAAAAGAGTTCAGATATGTGGCACAATAGATTGGGCATATGAGTCAGAAGGGAATGAAGATTTTACACTAAAAAAGGAAGCTACCGGGTTTAGAGTCAGTGGATATTGACATCTGTGAGGATTTGTTTTTGGCCAACAGAAACGGATTAGTTTTTAGAAAGACAATAGGCCTCCTAGGGCTCAGAAGTTAGAACTTGTCCATATAGATGTTTGGGGTCCAGCTACAGTACTTTCTCATGGCGGTTCGTATTACTATATTACCTTTATCGACGATCACTTGAGAAAGGTATGAGTATACTTCATGAAGTACAAATCAGAAGTGTTTGAAGTCTTCAGAAAGTGGAAAAAAGCTATGGTTGATAATAAAACAGATTTGAAGATAAAAATGTTAAGGTTCGACAATGGCGGAGAATATGAGTTAGGTGAGTTCAAGAAAGCCTACGCTCGGAATGAGATTCATTTAGAGAAGACACCTCTAGGGACTTCACAACATAGTGAGATCACAAAAATGATGAACATGACCTTGACATAGCGTGCTAGGAGCATGCGGTTACACGTATGGTTGGCTAAATAGTTTTGGGCAGAAGTAGTCAGTATAACAGCATACTTGATCAATCTTGAGTCATCAATTCCGCTGAAGTACTTTGGCATACTAGAGGAGGCTTGGAATGATAAAAAGGTAAATTTATGACATTTACGTGTGTTCAGTTGTGTTTTCTATGTGCATGTTAGCGATCATGGCAGAGATAAGTTTAAGGCTAAGTCATAGAAGTGCACATTTATTGGATACGATGGAGATAAATTTAGTTATCATTTTTGGGATGACAAAAACAAGAAGATAATCAAAAGCAGAAATATTGTGTTTAATGAAAATGCAATGTACAAAGATAGAGACAACAAACTGAGCACTGGAAGTATCACTTCGGATGGAGACACGTCCAAATATTTTAGGTTGGAGGATCTTCTACTTGATAGTGGGGTTGAGCAGAGGTTTGATCAAACGGAGGAGAGAGTTTCATAGGAAACAATTTTAGAAGGGACAATTTCAGATAGGACAGCTCCAAAGACAAAATCTAGTTCAACGGTCAGACAAAGTACATAAGCCAAATCCAAAGTATATTTCTTCGCTTGATTACTTACTTTTGACAAATGGTGGAGAACCAGGGTGCTATGATGAGTTTTTGCAGGTTTCTGAGCTAACTAAGTAAAAAGGTGTGATGCAGGAAGAGATGAATTTTCTTCATTCCAATGGTACTTGACAGTTAGCTCAGCTTCCCGCATTAAAGAAAGCTTTGCACAAAAAAATGTGTCTATCGACTTAAGCAATAGAGTAATGGCAAGAAAAAAGTACAAGGTAAGATTGGTTGTAAAGAACTTCCAACATAAAGAGGGGATCGACCATACATAGATATTTTCGCTGGTTGTTAAGATTGCCACTATCCGAGTGGTGTTGAGTATGGTTGTTGCTAAGAATCTCCACCTTGAGCAGTTAGATGTCAAAACTGTTTTTCTTTATGGGAACTTGGATGAAGAAATTTACAAGAAACAACCTGTTGGCTTTAATATGAAAGCTAAGGAAGAGATGGTGTGCAGCCTCAAAAAGAGTCTGTATGGTTTGAAATAGGCTCCCAAACAGTGGAATAGAAAGTTTGATGATTTTATGCAGCGTAGTGGCTATACAAGATACAATACAGATCACTATTGCTATTTCAAAAGGTATGAGTGTATCTACATTATTTTATTACTCTACGTAGATGATATGCTTGTAATAGAAGCCTATGTTAGGGAGGTCAATAGGTTAGCAAAGAAGTTTGCTATGAAAGATCTGAGTACAACGAAATATATGCTTGGGGTGAGAATCAGTAGAGATAGGGCTCTGGGAACGTTGTGGTTGAGTCAAACTGAGTATATTGAGCTTGTTATGGAAAGGTGCAATATGTAGAATGCTAAGGCAGTTAGTACACCCTTAGAAAGTCACTTCAAATTTTCTCAGGGGTAATCACTCAAGATAGATGCAGAAAGAAAGTACATGGTCAAGATTTCGTATGCATCAGCCATTGGTAACCTCATGTATGCGTGGTAAGCACATGACCAGATATCGCCCATGTAGTGAAAGTTATGAGCAGGTTTGTTGGCAATTCGGGAAAACAACATTGGAAAGCAATAAATTGGATCATGCAATACCTGAAAGGTTCTACTAAGTTGCCACTTTATTTTGGGAGAGAGAAATAAACAGTGAAGGAATATTTGGATGCAGACTTTGCCGATCATTAGGATATGTGACGGAGTACCACAGGTTATATCTATACGATTGATTCAAAAACAGTGAGTTGAGTGTCACATCTGCAGAAACTAGTGACATTATCCACGACAGAAATTGAGTATATGGCCGTGATTGCACCTGCAAAAAAGATTATTTGGTTGAAGAGTTTTTTGGAGGAGTTGGATTTGAAGTAAAAGAACAATGTTCTTTTTAGTGATAGCTAGAGTGCTACACACCTTGCAAAAAATTCGGTGTTTCATGTCTAGATGAAACACATTGATTTGAGATACCATTTTATTCGCTTGCTTTTGGAGGATGAGGATTTATTGCTAGAAAAGATTTTGGGGAGCAAAAATTCGATAGATATATTTGTAACGCCCCGATTTCTTGAAACATTAGTCAAAATATTTTGACTCCATTACTTGAATAAAACATAATTAAAACGTTAATTCATAAATGTGAATTCAAAATAAAACATTATTTGCGAAAGTTTGACAAAAATTAGTAAAATACCTTTTTTGAGTTTACATTGTGAATTGAAAATAAAATAACAGACCTTCTAAGGATAAAGTCTTCATGTGTTGTCACGGTTTTTCACTCCAAAGCTCAATTCTTCCAACTCGGATTGCTTCTCTTCTTGCATTTTTTCATCTGGTGTTGTAAAGACCCTAAATTTTTAAATAAAAATAAAAAGAGAAATTAAAATTTTAATGTATGAAATCATTAATTGATTAAATTGATTTTGTGCGATTTTATTTATAATACATATTTTTTGGACTTGTGTCTATTCATGAATTTGTGCATATGTGTGCTTAGACCCAACCCATTGGACTACTGATCCTTTATCCCAAATCTTAGCCTATCAGCATTTCATAGAGTTTGACCCAATTGGAGCCTAACTTGTTTACCCGGCCCACGATCTAAACTCTTTTGATTTGGCCTAAAACCCATACAATTAGCCATGTTCCATGGGACTTGCCACATGGAATCATTGTCCTCTTAAGCATCATCTCACCCACATGCCTCATTCTCCAAAAATGTACGTTTGCTTACCTCTGATATTTTCTTCCTCCATTGAGCACCAAATCATTGGAGGCCACTCCTCTTTTCCCTAGTCAACCCTCCTTGCACCCTTAGTTTTGTCATAAACCTCTCTTCCCATTTTCATTATAATTGAGTAATGCAACTATTGCACTCCATCAAAAATTTACTGCAAGAAGTTTTCTCCTCTAATGGAAATCCATGCAAAAAGTGCTCTTACACTCTATTTCACTCTTTATACACCCTTGTATATCCCCCCACTTCACACTTACAAAATTCTAGAGCTCTTAGTAGATGTTTGGTACTTTCATTGTTGAAAGTAAGAGATTACAGTAGAGAGAGAGAGGAAGAGGGGGAGCTTCCTTTGAAGTTTAATCATCCAAAATATAGCCTTAATTTTTCAATTCAATCTTCGATTATTCGATACCAAGGTAAATAGAACTCTTCCTAACCTTTGATTTATGTCATTGATCTATATTGAGTTCCATGGAACTTTGAGAAAACGAAACTCATAACCTGTAAATTGGAGAAGATGATACTTACACCGGTGCCTTAGTTTTTATTACGCCGGTGTCTTACCTCTCTGTATCTCATCAGTATGCATTGGAATTGACTTTGCACCGGTGCCTCTAAAAACCTTACACCGGTACCTTTGTTGTGCAATCTTAATAGTCAGTTTCTGACTTAGGCTTATTGAGACAGGACTTGTTATATGACAATAAATTTATTTTCTATAAATAAATTTAAATGTATTTATTTTTATTTTATTTAATGAAAATAAGAAAATACCCTCCATTTGGAAATAATAACATTTATAGAAAATTAAAATTTCATCTGAATCAAAATGTTACCCTTCCTATTTTAGTGCAAAATTGAAAAATCACCTATTTTCTTTCTATAGTTTGACCCGAAACTTACCCTAACCTTATGCGTTCAAGACAAATGAATATACCATTGTGCTTAGAAAAAAATCAAGGAATCATTTCCGGAAATTTTTATCCCCTAAATCGAAACTTTGAAAATTTAACTTTTTTCTATACTTAGAAAATTTAAATTTTCAGAATATAAAAAAACTTCCCCAACTTTTACTTAATGACTACCCCAACCGTAACCAACTTTACATTATCTTGTTGAACCTTAGGTACTATCCATTATTGTAAGTTGATATCCTATTCGATGATTATCATGCTAGGCATTTTTTTTTATGAATTTGTGATCATGAAATTTCGTCTACGTGATAATTACTCACGTTATTATATTATCTTATTTATTTGTTAAACTTGCATCTCCAACACATCATCATGCTATCATGAGTCTAGTCGTTTGAACGAAAGTTAGATGGAGTCAATGAGAAACGTTTTGAGGTTAGTAGAAACGACACCCGAGGTTTTGACACAAGTCATGAAAAGTCACAAGTTTTGTAACGAAAATTGAGGTTTTGAGAAAACATTTTACTTTGTAACTCGAATTTTGACTTACTCCATTGGGAGACGTGTTAGGATGTCTTTAGCCGAGATATGAATTTTAGTTGAGTTATGTCTGTTACCACCGAGTTGTGTCTTGGAGTCAAGTTGGTCACGTCTCATGTCTTAAGCCAAATTATGTCATAAGCCGGTTATGTTCATAAGCCATGTGGTGTCTTTTTTAAAAATAAAACGTAGTTGAAGGGGAAGAGTTAGATATTTTGTAAGTCAAGACACGATGTATGGGAGACATAATGTTAGGAGCATAACGGTTGGGAGCATGAGATACAGTAATCGATGTTTGGGTACACAAGCGTACGAGGTTAGCGTAGGGGTTGGGACCATACTGATAGGGAATATCATGACACCACTTTGAAAATAAAATTTTAATGACGGGCAACGCTTGTGTTGACCCGAACTTGAATTTTGAAAGAAATTTTTGGACATTTTGAACATTGGCGGACACTTATGGAGTTTGGTCGGATACGTGTATCAAAAACTTATAAACAAGTTATAGGGTTTGACTTAAGAGAATATTATCGACATTTTATTTATTTACTGCACTTACTTGTTTAATGCTTCCATTTACTATTTAACATGATTATGTCGAACTCTGATTATATTGCTTTGTTCATAATATTTGATTAACTGCTCATACTATCTTCATGATCATGCATCATATGATCCATTGCATAGATTTGAGATTTAGGGTAGTTTTATTTGCTGAGCATTAATCGCTGATCTGGTGCAATTTCTCTGCCCTTAACCTTTCATGCCAAGTGTCGAAATAATGTTGCTGAGCCTGTTTATCCAGATACCAACGACAGTACTTTAGAGAAGGATGTCGTAGCCACATGATTCACCTATATTTATTTCGAGCTCTTAATTTCAAATCTTTAATGTAATTTCCTTTAACTTGGATGATTGCAATCAAACCATATTTTTAACTAAGTAATGAAAATGTAGTTGATTTTTGATAAATTATTTTAAATTAACATTTTCAAAATTCGGGATGTTATAGACATGAATGTTAGGAGTAGAGAAATTGCTCAATGAGTACGTAACGATCTATCAATTGAAGACGAACAGTGAACTTGCAGATTAAAAACATTTTCCATAATATCTACAAATTGCATGAAACCTAAGTTGCAAGGTATATGTTTCTATCTTAACGTACGTTTCCGGTGCTATATGGTGGTGAAACGGCAACGATTCGACGGAAAAATAGCTTTGGCAGTGAACCTTCCTCAAACTCTTTCTCTTTAACCTCTCAATACTCTCTTTCTCCCTTGGGTGGAAATGAATTTGGCGAGAAAATCATAAGGCCAAGGCTGCCTCTTATATGCATAAGGGGATAGGAATTTAGTTAATGGAAATTAGAAAATCTAAGCATTATGGAGGAAACCAAGGAGGTGGCCATGAATCTGAAAAAATACATAGGTCATGTATGCCTTTGTTTCCCAGTGAAGGAATTGGTAAATCCAAGACAAACATTGAACGCCCAAAAAAAAAAAAAAATGAATTCCAAAAATTAGGTTTATGATAGGTATTAAAACAAATATTGTGTTAATTATGAGTTAATATCACATTAAAGGACCAAGGAAATTCCAAGAGGTATACATATATTTAGACATTATCAGGTTATGAATTCGAAACGTCTTAAAAATAAAGGAAATCAAAGTCAAGAGTAAGTCAAAGGTGGGAACAAGGAAATGGATTGGAAAGGATCTACGGTTGCTGAATTTTATGAGTTTGGCAAAAATCAAGGTAGTCAAATTTGTAAGCTATCAAGTGATGATAGTTGTAGTTTCATTACTTTCCACCCAAGAATTCAACATACATCAGGATGTAATAGTGCACGGTCAAAATTGAAGAGAAGAGATTTGGAAGAAAAATTAATCCGATATATGCATATATTCACACGTGCGCTTGCGTTTTGGTTCAATCGTTTAGATTACTAGATAATGAGAATAAAAAATAAGCAAATTAAATATGATCAAATTCTATTTTTTAATTAAAAAGAATAACAGTAAATGAAAAAAATTATTAACTGTTTTAAAAATTCAGGTCGTTACATTGTTGACTACGTCAAGGTTGATTGAGATTCAAATTTGCAGCTGGATTGTTCACTGATGCTTCGGTGATTTTCAAGTGAAAGATTGTTAGGAGTGAAGCACTGAAATTCGTTTTTTGCTGCCATTTTTTTAATTATTGTTATAAAATGATTAGAGTTAGTTTGTTATATATATCTTTTGGAGGTTTTCTAAAGAAAATCAATTGAAATATAAAGAGAGAGGGTAAAAGAAAACACAAATCTCAAAGAGATTATGAGAAGATTTGTACTTTAATTCTATTCATAGTGGACTGGTGTGGCTCTTGTAATTTTTTTTTGCGTTGAGGTTTTTCACGTATATCTTGTGTCTCATTTTTTTTTCTTTCTGTTATTACTACGCAAAATTATTTTGCTTATTTCGTTCTGTAATTTATTATTCTTAAGATCCGTAAGGGGTGTTATAAAATTGAACGTTGTTCGTTTAATTTCTAACAGAGCCAACATGGATGGACAAAACATGATCGTAAACTAAAGACCCATTATAATGCATATCCGACGTACCTTGGTAATTTAGTTGAGTGTGAATGCAAATGTAAACGCTTAGAAAATGTGATGGGCTTCATCACTTGAGATGTCCTCTTGGAATGCATTTTTTGACGAGGACAAAGGATTCACTTTGGACCACTATGCGGGACTACGAACGCATGATTTTATTTTGATATATTTCTATATGTTAGATGGAGTGCTTTAAGTAGGCATGAATGTATACAGGGGTGTAAAAAAAATCGTTAAATCGGGTCGACCGGATCGAATCGGTCTTTTTTGAATTGGTTATGTGATTTAGTGAGTTGATTATGGTTTTAAAAAAATAAGAACCGGATATTATGGTTCGGTCTATAGTTTCATAACTACAAACCGTAGTTCGAACCAAACCGAACCAATTAAATAAATATATATATATTTATATTCTAAAATTGGTACAATTCTTCCATTCTCTAAAGTCAAATACTCTTTCCTTCTCTATGTAGTTGTGTTTTCTATAAACTTATTAGATGTATAAATTTAATTTTTAAGATTAATTGTTATGTTGTTTATTTTGTTTGCAATTTTAAAAAACTAGTGTTATTTTATTCATATTTTTTTCGATAATTTTTAAATACTAACAAAGTTTAGAACCGGAACTGGAACCAAACCGGACCAATCTAATAGTTTGATTCTGGTTTGGTCCCATGTGTTTAACGGTCTGGTTATAGTTCTCAATTTTTTAGAACCGTTAGATATGGTTTGGTTTTTGAATTCTTACAGAACCTGTCTAATCTGGACCATGTACACCCCTAAATGTATACATGTAAACGCTTGGAAAATGTGATGTGCTTCATCTCATGAGATGTGGAATGGATTTTTTGACAAGGAGAAAGGTTCACTTTGGACCACCTTGAAGAATTAGGATTCAATTTTTGGAGGGCGAGACTTTTTTTTTAGATAAAAGAATGGGCTGAATTTAATTTGGGGCTGCTAAAATACAATTTTTTTTTTAATTTTCAAAATTTAATTAGGTCTCAAATTTTTTTGAATTTGTTTTTGGGGCTTATCTAGACTGGAATCACGTTTTATTTTGATAGTTGAGTTTATTAGATCATTTATCAGGAAAAAAAAGAACTAGATAATCATGATAAATACATCGTTATCAAATTCAAACCGGTGTACATCAAATTCTTTATAAGTATTGGGGACACATCTCATATTGACCACATTGCGGGATTGGGAACACATCTCATATTGATGAGTGGACTCGTTAGTTCTTTTAAAAAAAAAGTTGTAATTGGATAATCTTAAGCACATGATTATCAAATTCTAACGGGTTGTACATTAGATTTGGGTTATTTTTAGACTTGAAGCACTTTCTTTTTTATCGATAAAAGAGATTTTATTAATTAAAAAAATAAATTACCAAGGAAGAGGCAACAAGAGAAAAAACATCACAACGGAAAGTTTGATTCAAACTAATTTAGTTGACACCTGAATCATCAACAATCATATGCTCCAAGAAGCCCTACTTTATTAATCAAGAACTATTGCACTGATTTTGCATGGGAATTAATTAAGTTTGAGCAGAATTATTTTATAGAGTTTATGCCTTAGTTTCTTAAAATTTGGTGGAAAGTCAGTATTATTGGACTGCAGAAACTTTGGTTTATGATCAAAAGTGGAACCAAGTATTTGGAGTAGTCTTCAATCCTAAATAAACTGAGTATG
>JABCMJ010048832.1:0-10550 GCA_014822125.1 Arbutus unedo | reverse complement strand
CATTGGTTTCGTGAAGAAAACTTGTAGTCTATGCACTCTATATAAATAAAGCTATTGTGTTAGGGTGAATTAATCATCCTATACACTTTTACCTCTCTCTCTTTCTTTTCCATCTCGCTAACAAGGTCCACATTTCTTCTCCTGTTTGACTAACTGCCTCGAATGAGCTTCTTGATGATTAATATGTTGGTTACAAGTTTTCCACTAATGGTGGATACAAAGGGTTGGTATAGGATAATAATTTCTGAAAAAGGCCTCAGATGGTTATACCAAATCAAATGAGAGGTGCTCCTGAATTTTCTGAACCATATACAATTTTTGTGGTTTGTAGTACTTAAACCGTTGCAGTAGAAACTTTCAGGATGCTCTCTTAGTTCTTGAACCAAGACATGCACCTTTTACTGTAGAAGTTGAGGACTGTTTTGCGATGTATCTATTATTTCTCATATGTATGCATGCGTATGTATACACATGCTTTTGAATGTGTCTCATTTAGTTTGGATCTCATGAACCATTGTACCTTCCATTTGCATTGGCAGATTAACGTGACTATATATGATTGGGATATAATTTGGAAAAGTGCGGTCCTTGGTTCAGTAACTGTTCCTGTTGAAAGTGAAGGTCATACTGGTGCTGTGTGGTATACATTGGATAGCCCATCGGGCCAGGTAATTGTTGCTTTGAGCCATTCTTTTATCATTTTATTGGCAGCCTATATTACTTGGCCTATGGTCTCTGTGCCATCTTACTTCTTGCGGAACTTGGTTGATATTTTGTCAGGTTTGCCTAAACATTAAAACAATGAAACTCCCCGTAAATTCTTCCAGGTATCTTTTGTTGTTGTTGTTGTGTCTTTCTTTTATTCTCTTTCTTGATTGCTTTTATGTTTTATTCTCTTCTAGTATATAAAAGTGAACTATACTTGGTTTTATTAAATGGCTATATATTTTCTGCAATTTATGTGTCGCCTGGAATACTTCATGGTAGATGTTTCTCTCATATTATCAATTTTGTCTTGACTGAGTTGGAAGAATATCTGCCAGTCAGTTCTCTGTTAGACTGGGTCAGGGATTTGTGATGGAGATTTTTTTAGGCACAAATTGCACTGAACGCTCTTTAGCTTTCCTCATCAGGTCTTAGACCTTCCTTGTTCACTAAATATATAATGACCTCCCATGTTGTAGCAACATGTAGCAGTAGAAGGGAATACTGGTAATTTAACAACACTAATTGTCCGACAAATGCTAGATTTATTGTTTCTAGTTAGGTATATTGCAAGGCAAAGAGGTTTGAGCCAAATAGGGGTCATTTAACTCTGTTTTAGTTTCTCTGTTTCCTTTAAGAGCTCTTATATTCAGCCTTGAGGCTGTTTGTATCTGGCTCACAGTGCCTTATAATCCTTATCTAGATGTTTCATATTGAACTATCTTGGTCGTTTTGAAACCATGTTGTGATTTGCAGCATCCTGAGGTCGCATATGACATGCTTTGTTAACAAAATATCTTTAGTTTCCTCAAGGAATTGGTCTTGGACAGAAATTGCCTCCAATCTTTATCCTCATTTAATATATAATCGCAAAACCTGTTTCAGAGAGAACCCTGAGCACTAATAAGGCCATCTTGCAGAAAACAAAATGACTTAATACCCTACTGGTACCCAGTATACGCGACCTGCTCCATTCTGGCCCTTATTCTCCCATTGCATCAACCAATACTTGAAATGTAAAGGTAGTGTTTAAGTGGTCCCTACACTTAACAACGTTCCAAATCACTAGAAGGGCCTATGGTAATCTTGGAATACAGGACCAAAATGCCACAAAGTGCTACAATGGTCAACGAATAGTGTAGTTGTTATGTTTCTATATCGATTGAAGTGGGGTATTTCTTCCAAACATATCTGGTACTAGCTTTGACGTTGCAGGCAAGCAGAAGGACCACGCAGATACACATTTAATGGGAGACCAAAGTGTTGCAAGGTGTCTACTAAGGACCAGTAGTATGCTTAGTCCTAACAGAATGTTAAATTTGACCACTTCACAAATTTTGTACAGCAATTCTTGCCCACAACAGTGTTTAAAAACGTAAATGGGTTGTCTGCACATGGTGAATTAAGCTTATTTGATGACCTACATAAAGTGATTATGGAAGGTTAGGACTCTTGCAGCAGTTCTCTCCTTATACATTTGATGTTAAAAATTCAAGAGAGTCACAACTAGAGATGTCACACGAACACTAGTTAATCAAAGCCCCTTAAAAAGTCCATATGCGGCTCTACCTGTCTCAACTGAATCATAAAACCACCCTGGATCAACCACCCTGATGTCAGTTAGAGTGGATGATAATCACTTTTAATACACTGCAATTAGTTATAGTAAGGAAGACTTAATTTTGTGAACAGAAATTAATTTGCAAGTACATAATCAATACTAGAATATTACCTAGAAAATGACGGAAAGGGGGATTGCAGTGCTTAATGCTCGTTACTGTCATCGTGCCTTTCTACATGCTTTGAAGGCACACCGGGCGTTTTAGCAAGTGCTCAACTTGTTCAACTACGGAATAATTGGGATAGATGGAAACAGTAGCGAGACCGTGAGGTCCTGCCTATTAATCCAAGAAGGCAAGTCAAGTGCGTCTTGCACTATCTCCCAAGGTTATGTTTGCATGTTAATGTGCTTTATAATTTGTTTCCTGTTTTCATCATGACTTTTGAGATGTTTTTATTACCCTACGCCTGTGTTTATTGTCAAAAGATGTTATTTGGGAATCATTCTGCTTGTCCTACTCTATATGGTTCTAGAATTTTTGTTTTCAATGGTGTTGTCAAATTTATCATTTAGTATACTTAGTTGCATAAAATTACCCTGTTTAGAGTTTTGAATGGCTATGCTGGAGCTAAGGCGGCTCGAAGAAGGATTTCAGATAAACAAGGTCCCACAGTGGTCCATCAAAAACCTGGTCAACTGCAAACAATATTTGATCTCCCCCTAGACGAGGCAAGTTCTTTAAGTCAATTTCTTTCACACGTTTATGCATTGAGATTCCGTTTGCATAGAAGTAGGTCTGATGCTTGGTTATGTAGGAACTACGAGTGCTAGACCATTTTTGGCAACTTTAGGTGCTAACTGGATTGATATTTCTTATTCCAGGTTGCTGAACACAGCTATTCTTGTGCGCTCGAGAGGTCCTTTCTGTATCATGGCCGTATGTTTGTCTCTGCATGGCACATCTGCTTTCATTCTAACGTATTTTCCAAGCAAATGAAGGTTGGTAGTTCTTAGTAGTTCAAATACCGGGCTATGTGTTCAATTAGGTGCAATTATTTCCAAGAACATTACGACACTACATTGCTTGTAAGAAATAGTTTTTTGGCATTATGGTTGGCTGACTATCATTTGGAAAGGTTGATATGCGTGCACTGGAGTTGCCTAACTTTACCTTTCAAGAGAAGATTCTTCCTATTGTATACTTGATTAGGAGAAGGAATGTTTTTGTGAACTTGGGTAGCATGGAACAGTGGGTATGGCGAGTGCATGTGAATACTTCTAATTTATTGCACGACTGCATAGGAACTCTGGACTTCTATTCTCTCATGGTTTGGTGTGGTTGGAGCAGTTCCTAGAAGTTTGATGGAACTTTTGCAATGTTGGCGAGGTTTGAAGGCAGAAAAGGACTTGGTGTGATTCCCCATTTGTTATGTTGCTTATCTGGCGGGTGAGGAATGCTTGGCTGTTGGAAGGCGTGGAAACTCCTTTGCATAGGCTTGGAAGTTCTTTTGTTGCGTTTTGGTATAGCTAGGAGTAGAGAGAGTGTGACCTCTCTCCAGATCAAATCATAGATTTTGTAGAAAATTGGACTCACTACAACAGCTAGGCTGCGTTGCCTTTTTTTGTTTACGGGTTGCATTCCCTTAATGGCATGCTTTCAATATCTTATTGGTTAGGGGGGAAAATGGTTTGGAGAATGGGTTAAGTTGGATTGGGTTTTGCATGTTGAGCTCTTCTTTCTTTATTGGCTGCGGAATAAGAGGTTGTGAGTCTTATGTCAATATCAAGTCTAGTCTCCCGATGCAACTTTTTGTTACATTTTTATCTGTTGGAATGTTTGGTTAACTGTACGTTATGTGAAACCGACTAACATGTCCAAGTTCTCAAATTTGGGAATTTAGTTAGTCTATTTGTGAGAGTTACAATAGGGGTGTAAACATAAACCGTTAATCTAGACCGAATCGGTAAACCGAACCGAACCGACGGTGCGGTCCAGTTTTTGGCTCAAATCGGTCCGGTCCGGTTTGAGTTTTTTAAAAAATTTCGGTTTGGTTTTCGATTTTTAACATGTAGGAGCCGGAACAAAAGTGGACCAGACCAGTCCGGTAAATGTTAACTCTAAAAATAAAATTATATTGTTTACCGGTTGTAATTTGTACTAAAAATTATAATTGTTTCTTTGTTTGCACTTTTGCATGAGAGTATTGTTGGGGCAGTAACTTTATTGACTTGGTTTGCACACCGCTTTGGATTGGATGCGATTATTTTTTTTATTGTGATTGTGATGCCATTATTCTTGATTATTTGACATTATGTTTGATTATTTAAAATTCTTACAAAAAAATATGTTACAATTGGGCTTTTTTTATTTTTACGTTTCTTTGGAAATATGGGCTTGTGCCCACCCAAACTGGAAACCGAACCAAACCGGACAAGCCTAACCGGACCAAACTAAGACTTTGGTCCGGTTTTTGGTTTCTCATTTGCCCAAACCGGAAAAACCGGTTTGGTCCGAGTTTATTGACCAAACCAGACTGGTTACACCCCTAAGTTACAGTAGTACGGCCTGTTGTATTCATTACTAAAGCAGGATTTTCCTGCTTTTCGAGTTCCGGATGAGAAGTGCGAACAAAGTTTTCCAACTTTTCAGATAGTTGTTATACGAGTGTATAATCTCTTCAGTGTGTGATTGGCAGTAAGCTATATTCACAACTTTTCTTCTATAGTATGCCGTGTGGGATTTTGTAATCTTATACACCTTTCGTTTTTTCAAACTGACATAAAGATAAGACAGACTCTTACAAAAAGATGTTATTGCCTTACTTTCAAACCCCGACTAAAATTTTCCTCAAGTTATGCTTATGCTACGTCAGATGCTTCGCAGTCGTCATGATTGTGGACTCCAAAATGTTGTCATTTCGTTTTTCAATATTCTGATAAAGTTTTATTGTTCTGGTATATAGGAAGTCTAAGGGGTTGAACACGAGTGTCATAGATGTTAAAGTGTTCAACAATTTGTTGTTTTTGTGTCGTTTACAAATGTACTTTGAAGCCCAACATGTGGCATCATTCTAATCTTTCTTAGCAAGGCCATCCTTTTGACCTTTACATTTTGTAGACCATGATGATCTTCCTTGTTCTTTGATTTTCTTTCTATGTCTATTCCTATATCTCTAGGTTTAACCTCTTTGAATTGGCTAAGAAAGCCTTTCCGGCTCTATTGTGCCCATGTTTGCTGTTGTACCATATGCTGTGCTTTTTATGTGTTTAAGAACCATTACCCACGTTCTCCTGGGTCTAAATTTTTTTTATGTGGCCTCCATGGATCATTATCACCCTACAAGTACAGTTTAGGTTTTGGATTGTTTTTCCTGTGTGTAATGTCAAATGAAGGATTCTCATTGACTTATTGTAAGGCATTGATTTGTAGCTCCATTTCCCTTGTCCTGCTCTTTATTTACAATGACTACGTGAACTGCCCATATGTAGGCAGTGCTCATATTGTGAATATTGTGTTTTGATTTAACAGGTCATCATACCATTTGGAGATATAGATGAGGTACATAGCTTCTCCTATGTTTGTTTGTAATTATTTCTCATAATGTTGTTAGCTTACTCAAATAGCTTAGATGCTCTACAGGGTTTTGATGATAGCATTTCTTTTGTTATTTATACAGATAAGGAGGAGCCAGCATGCATTTATCAATCCAGCCATTACAATTATCCTTCGCATGGGTGCTGGTGGTCATGGCGTACCTCCCTTGGGAAGTCCTGATGGTTAGTATGGTATTTAGACGCAGAAGTGCTGTTGAGGGTTCTTGATAACATGTTTTGATTTGTGTTTGAGGAGAAATTTGTATTGTCAGAATTTGACATGCCAATAATGTATTATTTTCCCAAACTATTGAAGTGATATTATGTCTTGATGAAAGAGTTGTAACAATAAGTAAACATAAGTGGTAGCACTCTCTTTTTACCGCTTCATCACATTTTACTAGTATAGCTTCACATTCTCTTGCTGTATGCTCTGAGGTTAACTGTGGGTATTCAGCTTTTTTAGATTTCAACCTTCTTTTGTGGAGATTACTTTGATGACATCAAGATTTTAATTCTCATTGTCAGGAAACTTGAGATCAAGGTGTCTTTAGGTAGTAGTGGGGGAATCATGCTTGCTACTAGTATGCATTCTTGAGGATAGAAATGAGTCGGCTTCTCTAAGTTCACTGGCTTGAAAATTGTTTGAGTAATACTTGCTGGAGGATATCGTTATCATTGTGATACACCGGTGGCTCTAGAAAATTGTCTAGCTTACTAGTTCGTCTAAGGATTTTTTATTCATTATATTCTTTAATAGGTAGGCTGAATTATAGGAGGCTGATGTTCTTGTCTATAGGGTTAATCAAAGGATATAGATAGGACAAATTATGAGTGTATCAGAAACAATAAGATATAGCTGTTGAATTGCAACATTGAAAGAGTTTTTGTATGGTGACAACATTTTCCATTTTCCATGTTCAGGTAGAGTCAGATATAAATTTGCATCATTTTGGAACAGAAATCATGCACTG
Organism: Arbutus unedo; assembly: GCA_014822125.1. NCBI lineage: Eukaryota > Viridiplantae > Streptophyta > Magnoliopsida > Ericales > Ericaceae > Arbutus > Arbutus unedo. Next base: position 3,716 of record JABCMJ010048832.1, on the reverse strand, counting down.
AGAGCATTACAACGTGCGGCCAATAATTTCCACGCAATGGTAGAAGCTGAGAAAAAGGTCTGCTCCTTGTGCTTACAGATAATTTGTATGTATTTTGCGCCTTTGGTTTTGATATGCCTTTGCTTAACATTTCACGTTTGAGAAAGAAACTTGACAGTTGACATAGCAAGAATTCTCTAGTATAAGTATAATTAGTTACAAGTGAGAAAATTTTAACTGATTCAGTGCTTGTTTTAATAGGATCATATCTGGTATTAAGATGAACTATATTTCATGCTACTTGTGGTTCTTCTGCTTAAATTAGGTTAAAGTTGTTTGCATGTTCCTGGCCTTTACATTTTTTTAAAGTTTTGACCCTGAACTATTTTAATAGCTGATGGAACTCCTTTGGTTGATCTATTCGTATTGTTATACAGGAAAATGAACAGTCTGCACTCCGTGCACATAGCAGCTCAGTTAGAAGCAGTAAAAGGCAGGTTAAGATTCCTGAAGAAAGCATGCCTAAGTCTGTCAAGTTCCAACCCTTCATCAGAGAAGAAGTTCTAGTTGGTATATATCATGTATGTATTTCATTTTTTTTTTCCATCCCTCAGTATTCTTTTTCTTGTGGTTTAATGGTAATTTTAACAAAATAAATTTTCCTCAGGATGTTTTTCCAAGCACAGCTGAGCAATTCTTTGACCTGTTGTTAAATGATGGTTCGAACTTCATAAATGAGTATCGTGCAGTCCGAAAGGACACTAATCTTTCTGTAAGTATCAAAATTTTATGGTGATCATACTTCGTGTCTTTGGAAGTACCATATTTTCGGTTGGTTATGCATGATGATGAATTTGAGAAGTTTTCCCCTCCCTGATGATGGGTTTTTGTCTATCAAAATGTTGGCAAACAACAATTTCCATAACTAATCCTGATTAAGACTCTCAGTCCAGAGAACTTACCTGCTATGCGTGGCCTGTGGGTGGTTGCATTTTGTGGGGTTCACTTTGCAGGGGTGGGTCCATGGTGACACTTCCTTGGAGGGGCTCTCTCAGTATGAAAATATAATTTCAGTACAAAGAAGTAACCGAGTAATAGTGAAAGTTTTTGAATGGCTTTTAAATATTGAATTTCCCCGTGCAACTTTTGTTTACAAAGAACTCAGTGAATTCCGTGCATTGAGAAAACATTTACAACACTACATGCGGACGCATGTTTTTAAGTCATTGATGTGTTCGTTTCCAAACACATCAGCTAGTTGTTTCCAGTCAGGTGATGCCTATGGCAGGACCTATTGGTCCATTGGCAGGAAGGACATGGACGGACTTTTCTTCTTCTTCAAAGTGCATAATCTAAGGGTTTGATCTACATCAGTACTCCTATTAGGTCTTAGTGGCCAAGAAACATCAGCCTAAGTGTGCATAATTATTATTTCCATTTTTACTTCCTTGAGAGAGTGATATTTTAAGAGGTGTCTTGGTGTTTCCAAATATGTCAGTTTTTATCAGGGGGCAATTCCTTTGAGAAGCGTCCATGTTACATAAGGAAATCCCATCTTACGGTCAACCAAGGTTGACCCTCACATGAGATGCATCTGATCTTTTTCTTCATACTAGCAAATACTATAATTTTGTTTAGTCAAATGATTTGAAGTAATCTAAAAGCTTGATGTATATTTTCTGATGCTAATGATAGATCGGTCCGTGGCATGCTGCTGATGAATATGAAGGTCAAGTGAGAGAGATAACATTGAGAGCCCTTTGTAGCAGTCCTATGTGCCCTCCGGACACAGCAATGACGGAGTGGCAGCATGTTATTTTGTCATCCGATAAGAAACAGCTGGTGCGACTACTTAATTCATGTCCAACTTTGATTTGCTTCTACTAATATATTTTTGTCACTAGTTTGTTCTTGTCTCTGAAGTGATCTTACTTTGTCTAATCAAATTGGCAACGTAAATTCTGCTCTATTAGGTCTTTGAGACCGTCCAACAGGCGCATGATGTACCGTTTGGGTCTCACTTTGAGGTACGAATGCGGATAAATTTTGTGTTCTAGAGCTGGTGTAACATCAATTTTTTATCTTCGTCGTTTTGTCATGGGTCTTACTTTGAGGTACACATGATGCACCGTTTGTTATAGTTTTGTGATTTTCTAATGCTTCACATAAAGACTTCATCTCAAATATGTGGATTGTAGTTGGAAGAAATATATTGTCTTTTGTTTCTTATTGGTAAACAGTGCTCATTGTTTCAATGTCAGTCCTTTACTTACTGGATTGGTTTTCGGAACCTTTGATTTTTTTTGGTTTCTTTCCATGTAATCTTTAGTTGAAGGTCAATCCGACACTATTTCACATATAATCTTGGATTCACATTCTACATTTTTCAGCTTTAAAAAACCCAATTTTGTAGTTCTTGGACAGTCAAATTCATGGTAGACGGAAGAATAAAGACAGCTATTAGATTGATGCTAAATGTCTGTATATTACCTTCTCGCTATTGTTTGGTTTTCTCTGTGTTAGAAACAAATATGTCAGTGGCTGGGTTTTGTTTTCTTCCTGTACATTATTCACTTTTGTTTCTTCTATGTATCAGATACATTGTAAATGGTCTTTGGAGACAATTTCTGAATCCTCTTGCAATGTTGATATAAGAGCTGGTAAGTTTCTACTGTGCATCAACATATTGTTGAAGTAGTACATATTAACCATGTCATAGACTAAAGAGAATTTGTACGAGTCCTTTTCTCCCTTGTGTGTTTAATATCCTACTATTAATTTCCTTTACTAATTTTTTGCACAATGATCTATAATTTCGTAATTCTTGTAATTGTTTGCTTTTTTTTAGTGTAATGAGAGAACTTGCGTGTAGATTTAAGTTTTTAGTAATGAAAGAAGAATATATTTTGATGTAAAAATTCGGTTAAAAACATTTGGAGTGGGGTTGGATGACCGATTTTTTCAACAAAAAAGTAATATACACTAGTTGTTCAAAATTATCTTATGATATGATGGAGTCCAAAAATTTATTATACTCGTCAGAAATACCTATACTTATCGCTGTGTAATACATAGATTGGTATTAATTGTAAAGATTCAAAAGTTGTTGCTCTTGCTCCTGCTTCCCCACTTGCACCTGTATTTTTATAGGAACATCGAGTATTTGTCAACTCGTGAAGTTTTGAATTAATCTGTTGAATCGGAATTAATGCAGGTGCACATTTTAAGAAATGGTGTGTGATGCAATCTAAGATAAAATCAAGTGCTATTAACGAGGTATGCATTATTCTTCACTCAAGAAGAATAACGGTTGCTTACCCTTCCACCATTACCCCTTTGAGCTTGAAGCTTTTCGAGAATCAAATGTTTACCATTATTTGTTGAATCTTATTTAACAACGAAAGTAAATGAATTTCTGTGGACATATTGTGCAGTACAAGAAAGAAGTGGATTTGATGATAGACATGGCCCGTTCGTATATCAAGTCAAAAACATCTGGTGGTGAGGTTGATAATATTACCTCCCCTCCAACCCATACCTTAATACCAGAAAACACAAAAGCTTAGAACAATCTTTTATCATTTTTTGCAGTTTTGTTTCTCCACATCCTTGTACTATTCTCCTTTCTGTTTATAGTGTATATCTACAACAACTTGGTCCCAATGTGGTGTAATAAAACTAAGGAACATTTGTTGTTTGTAACTTCACCCTGCCTCCTTAGAAGAGCACAAGTGGTG
>JABCMJ010048829.1:0-12416 GCA_014822125.1 Arbutus unedo | reverse complement strand
TTATTTATATGTTTGAAATTGAGGGCGTGACATAAGAGAAGGTAAAAAGTATTTTCTTTTTTTTTTTTAAATGAAGATATTTAGGGCATTTGAATTAGCATGTATGAGAGGCATGTTAATCACATTGAATGTAATGGTACGAATTGCAAGTGACGATTTGGGATGCTTATCCGAGAAGAAAGTATCTGTTTTATGAATTCATGTAGCCTTGCCCACTCCGTTAGCTTAGCAAGGAGCAGACAAAGCTGTGGACAATTTAAGGATGTAAAATTTAAATAAGAATCATTTAGTTTTCCTTTAAATAAATAAATGAGTAGGGTAATGAGATGCTCTCATGCATGTGCATGTTTTCGAGATTGAAGAAAGAGTAGCTAACCTGAGAAAGGTGATTCACTTATTTGTCGACCTAAGAAAGGCAGTTCGCATGTTTGCCGACTAGAGAAAGACGGTTGACAGTTTTGAGTTATAGATAAGACAAAACTCCAATTATCTCGAGACAAGTTCTAATGACATAGGGACGAGAAGTCCAAAGCCAATTCAACTTGTAATGGGGAGTTTAAGATTGAATTAAGTTTTAACCTTAGAAACTAAGTTCTCGGAGAGTCCAAACTAAATTTATCCCTTTAGTGGTCAATCAAAATGCATTTCTACATCGTTTCTAATGAGCAATTAGAAATTTAAGAGAATTGTGATTAATTAAGTCACAAAATTAATAAATAAATATGCATAGACATAGTGAAATGTACATTCAAACACACAGTTCAATGTTATTACACAGGGAAAGATTCTTGTGATCATTTTTTATCTCACCATCAGAGTGCATTCCTGCTACAAAGACAAAAATTTCTTGACGATTTCTTGTCTTGCAGATCATAGATATCAATTACAAGAGAGAATATTCTTCATGGGTGCTTGGGAGTGATTCTGAAAGTATTTTTGAGATTCTGGGATTCTCCTTATGAGATTTTAATGTGTTTGGAATGCTAATTTTGAAATTCTGATTTTGAGATTTTCAAAATATGCCTTTAGAGCCACAATTTCAAAAGTAAGCTCGGAACTGATTTTGAAATTCTAGTTTTATATTCTGAAATTTTGTTACTATTCTACCCTTCAACTTTTTGATAATTTACAACACGTGAAGGTAATATATTTTGTATGTCGTGGTAATAGCAATGTAGTAGAAGACGATAAATATATTTTACACACATTTTTTATTATTGTATTTTAATATTAATTCAATTTATAAACATATAAAAACTATTTGACTATATTTCAAAATACATAAAGAAAAATTGTCAAGTATACAAACAAATAAAGAGCCACAATATAAGGGCATTATGATTGATTATTCGCTCACAATTTACTAATGTGATTATATTATCAAACACTACACGGATTCATAATCTATTTTAGATAGTTCTATCAAATACTTCATAGATTTTGATTATAAATTTTTAGAATTTAAAATTTAAGAATCAGAATCTCATAATCTAAAAACACCTCAAAAAATATCTCCCAAATTCTTATTGAGATATTGACTTTTCAATTTATAGAAAAATCATCCACCTACAAATGCTACAAATGCATATTGAAGATTTATTTATTTTTTCTTCTTTTGTGCAATTTAATTACCGTTCAACAACGAGCTGTAGTTAGAATTTTTTTTTTTTTAAAGTATGACATCAATTATTTTTATGACGTATTTTCAAAAAAACTCACGATCATAATTAATAAACTAACGTATTTTTTCATGAAAAATCTACTACACATAGAGACTCTAAAAAAGTGAAATGTTTTGGATAATCTTTTAGTTTTTTTGTTAAAGCATTTGACTTTTAAATTTAACTCAATAAAAAATTTAAAAAAATAAATGAGCCTTGCTAATCATTCTCTATTAAACAGTGGTCAAGAAACACATAATGATAAAAAATTATGCATATTTTATAGCTTCAATAAATTTATTTTTTATTGTGTACAACTTTTTTGAAGCTTGAGGAGTACTGTCAAAAAGGTATTATTTTACATATGGTAAAATGCAATGACCTTCTCTGAGGTTTATTGTAAATGTAAGAACCTCCTCTGAAGTTTCAAAAAATATAATTACCTAACCTACGTCTGGAATTATTAGATTGTTACCTTCCTACCATTAATTTTTTATTAACGCCGTTAGTTTTTATTACTCAAAGGCAAAAATATCACTCCTAAGATGTCTCATCTTAAGACTTTTTATTTTTTTTGTTTAATATATTTAATTTATTTATGTATGTATTTAAATATATATTTGATAATTATATATACAATTGTATATAGTGTAAAATAATTTTTTTAATTAAAATTTTAAATATTCAAATAAAACTAGATTTAAGTTATATTTTTATCAAGTTTTTGCAAATAAGTATATATCTTACATATTAATAATTATTTTTTTACAAAAAACTATTTTAATTTATCACTCAATGTATATTGTTAACTTTGCATTTCTTATGTACATGTATATTTTTAGTCTATCTTATTAAAAAATATTATGACTTTTAATTTAACTTCTTATTTTTTAATATTTTAATTTTTTTCCATTCGAACTTTAAATATTAAAATTAAATTAAAAATTACTTATTATATTAGTTAATTTTATAGAATTACTTACGTATCTTATGTTTTAATAATTATTATTTAGTTTTATACAGATAATACATTTACTTAATAAATTTCATTATCTGTTTATTCTCTATATGTATTTTATTTAATAAGAAATACATATACTTCATAACTTATCATATCAAGAAGAAAAAAATTCTTATGATTCTGTTAAACAAATTCATGTAACTTACTTATAACACAATATTTTTATTTTTATTTTTATTAACGCTCCAAATATTAACGTTTGTTGATTTTGTATAATAGTTTTTATATATTATATATTTATAATTAAAATAATTATTTGAACTTCTATATTTGGTTATATTTTTAGTTTACATCAATTTTATCAACGGGAGGTACATGTATATTGCATTTGGCTTAAATGAACTAGATTATTTGTTTTGTGGTTTTTATTATTTTTGTCATTATTTGTGACTAAGAATGATATTTGCCCCACAATGATACATTGTGTTCCTAATCTTGAGGAAGCTTCCGGTAGTAGATGACATGTCTATAATTGAAAAAAAAATAAATTATATCGATATCATATTTGGCACGCTGCTCAAACTTTCTTACCCATATGAGTTTTTTATTTGATATAATAAGTTATGATGTATATATTTTCTATTAAATAAATTACATGCAGAGGATGAAAAAATAATGAGATTCATTAAATAAATAAATTATTTTTATAAACTAAATAATTATTACTAAAACGTAAGATGCATAAGTATTTATAAAATTAACAAATAGAACTCAAGTTTAACTTAATTTCAGTATTTAAATCTCAAATAGAAAAAAGTAAAATATTAAAAAATAATAAGTTAAATCAAAAGTCATAAGATTTTTTTTGATAAGATAGACTAAAAATATACGTGTACATAAGTAATGCAAATTTAACAATATACATTAAGTAATAAATTAAAAATAAAAAAATAATTATTAATATATAAGATGTATATTTATTTGCACAAACTTGATAAAAATATAACTTAAGTCAAATTTTATTTCGATATTTAAAATTTTAATTTTAAAAATTATTTTACACTATATATGGTAGTATATATAATTATCGAATATACATTTAAATGCATACATAAATAAATTAAATATATTAAACAAAAAATTGATAAAAAGTCTTAAGAGGGGTATTTTTGTCTTTAAGCAATAAAAATTAACGGCTCTAATAGAAAACTAATAGAAGGTGGGTAACAGTCAAATAGTTTCAAAAATAGGAGAGATAATTATATTTTTGAAAATTTCAAGAGAGATCCCTGCATTTTTTAAAAACTTCAAGGGAGGTCAATGCATTTTACCCTCTTCTGTATTGTATTGTCTTAGGGGTCTTAAATATTTCTGTTGATAGTACTTTTGGTTGGTGGTGATGGTGGGCTGCAGCCCAATAAATGAGTGTCAGGGCAGTAGCCCCAAAACCAGGATTCATCCGTGAGTTTGTCCTTGAAGTCCCCCCACATATGCCTGTGGGAAATTGTTGAACGCTCAAATTCTCATATGATTTCAGTTAAAGTTGGTTAATACTGCAGAATTTATATACAAGTGGTGAATACTTTTACAAAAAATTTAGAAACACAAATGTGTTCATGTTCAACGATTCTAAACACATCTATATTTGAATTGATCCAAAAAATTTGTATTTTTAAAATTACTCATGCCTTTATTCCATCTAACATGGGACGTAATTTTCACACATATTTTACCGAACTTCCTCTTCGTATCGGAATTTTACAATTGTGCTTCATTTATTGTAACTTGATTCTCTTTTGCGTCAAGACTCTCCTTCATTTCTGTTATGCATCTACACTCTTCTGATTCTGATATGCTATTATTTATAACTATTTTCCAACTAAACTTATGTACTGTCTTCACTTCACCAATCGAGAGTTACACAAATCCTCCATTGAGAGTCACCTTGGTGCATGATTTATTCGTTCAAGAGTGTTTTCGCAAAGAGTTTTTCAATCGCGTGCATTGACTCGGATACTATTTGATGTGAGCTCTTATAAAACATTAATCTACTTATGTTTGCAAAAGGTGCAATACGTTAAACTCAAACTCATTTAAAAACTTATGTCCTGTAAGTGATAAGTCAATCAATATTATATTAAGACCCAATTTTTATTTTGTTTAATTGGTATGAGACATCACATTCACATGTCTTACCATAATTTCTTTTTGTTTTCAGTTAGGTTTTTACCCCGAACAAGAGCATGTTAAGACGTAATTGTTCCGTGAATGTTCACATATCATACCATAATTCCTTTTCGTTTTTGGTTAGGTTTTTACCAAGAACAAAAGCATGTGAAGACGTAATTGTTTTGTGAATGTCTTACTTCTATCCCCTTTTTATTATAGGAGAATGCTAACAACCGCTTAGTGAGCCATAGATAATGTATAAACAATATATCAATATTCGTAAACTGTGTATTGATTTTTATGAATATACATTGGATTACATAAAATGTCCATTGATATCTGTGACATTTTTTCCAAATTAAAAGTTTACATGGGTGATCTTGGATATATAATTAATTATGTATGTTATTATTAGTAATTTGAGTTTAAGTATTTTGAGTTATGTAATTGGACTTCAATAAATTATTGAGCTAATGATATACATAAAACGTTACAATATCTATAAAATATGCATTGATATTCGTATTTATTTAACATTTTATGTATATTATCCATCGCTCATTTGACGATGGTTAACATGACCTTTTATAATAATATATATTCCTCTTCCAAAAAAAATTGCTTCAATAATGGGAAAATTTCAAGTTATAGTTAGGGAAAAATATCAAGAGAAATTAATATGAAACGTATATAAAAAAATTACTACTCAAAATAAGGAATGGTGTGTTTAAGAGAAACTGACTCTAAATATAAAGTCCTCCATTAGCCAATTGTACACTAATTGCTTTTCCTGCAGCCCCTAGGCATCACAAGCAACGGTACATCATTTATTATGCTCAATTATGAGTACGGACCCTCACCAACTTTTCTCTCTCTCTCTCTCTGTCTCTGTGGTTAATGAACAAAACAAAGCGCATGATGATGCATGTCGGTGGCAATTAAATGGTAGCAGCAGCCAAAAGCTTGAAATCTGTGGAGCCAAAGCTGAGAGCAGGACCAAGTTGCATGGGATTGGAGCTGTAAATTAATTATTGCATTGCTCCAATTCTACTAACGATATTTGAGGTAATTATAGAGGCAATGATGCATCACACTGGACCCATAATGAGGGAATGGCTGGATAATTGAAAAAAGTTTTAACTTTCCCTTAATTGGTGGATAATTGTACCCTGCTCACCATTTAAACTGGTACGATTTTAACTATAAATCCAAAACCAAATATGACGAAAGGCCAAGGGCAAAGCACTAGAAGGCCGTGGTGGGCTCTAGTCTAAGGTGTGCTAATTTCTTTTATATGTAAAGTTTTATTTTAAGTAATTTAATTTTAGTCGGTTTCGTTATTTGTATTTTAATTTATTTTTAGTCCAGTTCAAAATATAACTCAAGCCAATTCTATCTTAATTCATTTTTGAAAATAAACCCCATAATTTTAAACAAGTAGACAACAACCAATCAGTTGACCATTCCCCTTCCGATCCCCGCCAACCATACCACCACCATGTTAGGAAATTAAACTAACAATGTTCAATCCCACGATGCCCTACGGATCTTGAAAACAATAAACCATCAAACGAAATAAACAAACTTGCGTAGTATAAAATAAAAAGAAAAGAACGACACAAAATATACATGAAAAATCTCAACGCGAGAAAAAATCACGGGAGGCACACTAATGTATTATGAATCAAATCAATGAGTTCAATTTTTTCTCACAATCTCTCCTAAAATGTGTGTTTTTTCTTGCCACTCTCTTTCTCTGAAAGCTTAATCACTTAAGAAAATCTCCCAAAAGTTATAAACAAAGTATAACCATAACCCTTTTGTAACAATAATTAGAAAAAGACAACAAAAGTGCGCATCTTGATGCGGGGCACATTCCAACAGATTTGACCCATGTCCGAACAAAAAAATAGTATCGAATCTACATCCGGACAGAATTTTCAGTGGCCGAGCATCCAGACGGACGTCACTCTTATCCAGACAAGATTTTCAGAATTGCGCGGGGAACTTCATGCTAACAATCTTTCACTTGAAGATCACCGCCGCTTTAGCAAAAAACCCAACAGTAAATTTGAATCTCAATCAACTGTGGATGTAGTCATCTGATCCCTCATGGTGTGACTCCAGACCTATCATCTTTTCAAGCATGAAAGCCAATTAAAGTTAAACACAATTTTAGTTTCTCAACTGTAACTGCCTTGGTCGACATATTTTTTGGCCTTTTTCACTCCAAAATCTTCTCTAGCAACAGATCCCCATCCTCTAAAAAAGAATGAATGAAATGGTAACTCAAATTAATATGCTTCATCCTGGCATAGAACATTGGATTTTGGACAAGGTGTATAGCACTCTGGTTGTCACTGTAAAGAACATTGTACTCTTGTTTCAAACCCAACTTCTCCAAAAAGTCTTTCAACCAAATCATCTCCATTGTAGCCTCAATTACGGCCACATATTTATCTTATGTCGTGGATAATGTCACTAATTTCTACAGATGTGAAACTCAACTCATCGCTATTGAACCAATCGTATAAACATAGCCTGTGGTGCTTCTCCCCGTATCCTAATCACCGATATAATCTGCATCCACATATCCTTATATTGTCAATCTTCCACTTCCAAAACAAAATGGTAAATCAATAGAACCTTTCAAGTATTGCATAATCCACTTTACTGCTTCCCAATATTGCTTCCCCAGATTGCTAGCAAACCTGCTCACAACTCCTACTTCATGGGCAATATCTAGTCGCGTGCTCACTATTGCATCATCAGGCTACATATGGAACCTTGACCATATACTCTCTTTCTACATCTGTCTTGGGTGATTGCCTTTGAGAAAGTTTGAAATGAATTTTCAAGAGTGTGTTAACTACCCTAGCACTCTGCATATTGAACCTCTCCACAACACGTTTAATATATTCAGTCTGACTCAACCGCAAGGTTTTCTGAGCTCCATCCCTACTGATTCTCTTCACAAATATCTACTTAGCTGCACATAAATCTTTCATAGCAAACTCTTTTGCCAATAATTGCTTTAACCTGTTAATCTCCTGAACACATGAACCTACTAAAAGCATATCATCTACATAGAGTAATAAAATAATGTGTAACTAAACTTAAACCTCTTGAAGTAACATCAATGATCTCTGTTGTACCTTGTGTAGCCAATGCGCTGCATGGAACTCTCAAACTTTCTATTCCATTGTTTGGGAGCCTGTTTTAAACTATACAGACTCTTCTTGAGTTTGTACACTATTCTCTTCCTTGCCTTTCACATTGAAGCCAACGGCTACTTTATGTAGATTTCTTCATCTAAGTCCCCATGAAAAAAAAAACAATTTTGACATAGAAAGTCTCAGCAGCAACCATACTTAACACCACTCGGATAGTGGTAGTTTTCACAATCGGCGAAAATATCTCTGTATAATCGATCTCCTCCTCCTATTGAAAGCTCTTTGCAACCAATCTTACCTTGTACCTTTTATTGTTGTCACTTTCTTACTTGAGTCGATAGACTCATTTGTTGTGCAAGACTTTCTTTCCTACAGAAAGTTGAACTAACTGTCAAGTACCATTAAAATAAAGAGAATTCATCTTTTCCTGCATCACATCCTTCCACTTAGCTGACTCAGGAACCTGTACAACCTTATGATAGTACTCTGGTTCTCCAGCATTTGTCAAAACCAAGTAATCAAGCAAATAAATATATTTCGAATTTGGCTTGGGTACTCTAGCTGACCTCCTCAACTATTTGACCGTTGAACTAAATTCTATCTCTAGATTTTGTCCCATCTGAAATTGTCCCCTTTGAAACTCTTTCCTCTGTCTGATCAGAACTCTACTCAACCATACTATCAAGTGGAAGATCTTCCAATCCAAAGTACTCGGACGTGTCTCCATTCGAAGTGGTACTCTTACTGCTCGGTTTGAGGTCCTATCTTTGTACATCGCATTTTCATTAAACACGACATCTCTGCTTCTGATTATCTTGGTGATCTTGTCATCCCAAAAATAATAACCAAACTCATCTTCGTTGTATCCAATAAAGGTGCACTTATGTGACTTAACCTCAAGTTTATCCCTGTCATGATCGCTAATATACGGATGGAAAACACAATTGAAAATACATAAATGTGATAACTTTACCTCTTTAAAACTATAAGCCTCCTCTAATATACCAAAATTCAACGAAACTGAAAGCTCAAAATTGATCAAGTATGCTGCTATGCTAATTGCTTTTGCCCAAAACTGTTTAGGCAACCCTGCGTGTAACTGCATGCTCTGTCAAGGTCTTGTTCATCGTTTCTGCAATCTCATTGAGCAGCGAAGTCCCTGAAGGTGTCTTCTCTAAATGAATCTCATTCAGAGCGGAGGCTTCTATGAACTCCCCCAACTTATACTCTCCGCCATTGTCGGACTTCAACTTTTTTATCTTCAGATCTGTTTCATTCTCTACCATGGCTTTTCACTTCTTGAAGAGTTTGAATACCTTTGACTTGTGTTTCATGAAGTATACTCATACCTTTCTTAGAGTTATCGTCGACAAAGATAACATAGTAATACAAACAGCCATGAGAAGGCACTGTACCTGGACCCTAAACATCTGTATGGACGAGCTCTAACTTCTGAGTCCTAGGAGGTTTGCCGCCTTTCTGAAAACTAACCCGTTTCTGTTTGTTTAAGAAGCAATCCTCGCAGATGTTGATATCCACTGACTCTAAACCCGGTAGCTTCCCTTTTAACTGCAAGACTTTCATTCCTTTTTCACTCATATGCTCCAGACTATTGTGCCACAAATCTAAACTTTTCTCCCCCTGTCTGCAGCTGTGAGTGTGTCACTACCATGTGAAGTCAAATAAAGTGTACCAATTTTCTTGCCTTTTGCTACCACCAGGGTATCCTTGGAAACTCTCCACGTGTCCCTTATGAATGTAGAAGTGTAATCTGTTGCTGCAAACTATCCAAACGAACAAGATTGCTCTTCAAATTCAGAACGTGCTTGACATTTTTCAGACACCATCTGGACCCCTGCGTCGTAATTTGAACATTACATTTTTTCATGATACTACATGGCTTGTTGTCACCCAAATATACTTTCCTAAATTCCCCTACTAGTTCTAAAGAACTTCCTCGTTAGTCGTGGCGTGGAATGAGGCACCAAAATCAATCACCCATGACTCGACATCACAGTTCATAGCAAGAATAAGTGCATTGTGCAAAACGTGAGCCTCTTGCTCACCGTCATCCTTCTTCGGTGCTTTGCAAGCTTGTGACATGTGGCTTGTCTAGCCATAATTCCAACTTCATCTTTAATGGGCCGAACATGAGATTTACTCCAATTTCTCTTGTCGCCCTTCGATCTCCACCTGTTTCTGTTCTAATTTGACCACCATTATTCTAATTTCTACCCTTAAAACTTAGGACTGAACCCATTATGCCCGAACTTGAACTTTCGATCAAATGCCTTCTGACCTCCTCGGTGAAAATTAAACTCACAACCTTACTTAGTTTTAACTTTTATTTCCCAGCTGAATTACTGACTGCAGTAACCATACCCTACTAGTTCTCTAGCAACTAAGATAGAATCAATAAAGTTTAAACATCATCATCAAACATGATATTAACAGAAGTAAGTTAATCAACAATCATATTGAACTCATTGAGATGTGACATAAAGAAAATTCTTTTTGCCGTAGACAGATTGAAATTTTTTTTCATAAGATGTACTTTATTTGTAGCAGACGGTTGCTCGTACATCTTTTTCAATGCTTCCATAAGATCCTCCCTTGTTTTCTCCTTCAATATATTGTGGGTTGACTTTGATAGGGATAGGCGAATAACCCCTAACACCTTCCTGTCAAGAACATCCCAATCTTCATCGGACTTTTCTATCTTCTTCTTTCCTTTTTCTTTACCCAGCAATGGTCCGTAAAGATCCTTCTGATACATATAGTTCTCTATCTGCGTCTTCCAATACGTAAAGTCTGACTCGTCAAACTTTTGGGTTTGCCTTCTTCAGAACCCAAAGCTCCCATTGAAACTCTAGGCTGTTCGAACAAGATTAACCCATAACCCATTGAACAAAATCTACTACACCGACGGTTTTGATACCAGTTGTTAGGAAATTAAACGAACAAAGTTCAATTCCGCAATGTCCCTACGGATCTTGGAAACAATGAATCATCAAACAAAACAAACAAACGTACGTAGAAGAAAAAGAAAGAAAAGAACAAGACACAAGTTATACGTGAAAAACGTCAACGCGAGAAAAAACCACAAGAACTACACTAGTCCACTATGAATCAAATCAATGAGTACAAGTCTTCTCGCAATCTCTCCTAAGATCTGTATTTTTTCTTACCTCTCTCTTTCTCTGAAAGCTTAATCACTTTAGGAAATCTCCCAAAAGTCATAAGCAAAGTATAACACTAATCCTTTTATAACAGTAATTGAAAAAAGGCAACAAAAGTGCGCATCCTGATGCAGGGTGCATCTGGATGGACTTGACCGCTGTTCGGATGAAAAAAATAATGTTGAATTTGCTTCGGCGCGTCCAGACGGGCCTAACCACCATCTGAATGGAATGTTACAAGCAGCACAAGGGAACGCTTTCCGCAAAGATGTTGTTAGTTAGTCCACTTCGACAAGAAAGTGGGAAAAACCGACGGGGAGTGAGTTAATAAAAATGACTCTTTCAAACCTTTCTTCGGGTTCTTGCTTCTTCGCTCGGTGACGAGGCAGTCCGGTGGTCGAGCATCCGGACGGACGTCACTCCCGTCGAGACAGGATTTTCTAGAGAATTGCGCGGGGAACTACATCCTAACACAACACTCAATCAGTCGATAATATAAAACATGTTAAAATTAGTTTTCGTAATAAGATGGAGGACAATTTTCTTGCGGATTCTATGTTTATTTTCATTGAAGGGGAACTTGTTGAAAATATCGACTCAGATTCAATAATAAATAATTTCTACTCTCTAAATCACCGCATGACACAACTTCAATAAAGTATTTTACGTTTTTTTTACTCTTTTATTTATTTATTTTTAAAATAAAAGTTCTCCTAATTTTTTGCTATTCCACCTCATCCAACAAACATACAATATTTTGAAGTATTTAACTTTTGAACGTTAGAGATTTTTTCTCGACATATTTATTATTTTTACAAGAAACTTGCATTTGTCAAATATAAAAAAATTCCTAACAACAAAATCATAGAAAATAATAATAAGGGAGTGAGTGTGAATGGTTGTCTATACCGAAGGATATAATGGTCAAATTAAAAACAATACAAACGGCATCTACCAAAAATAACTGGATGAGAACAATCAAATATTTTCAAATGCAAGAGAGGTCATTGTATGTTTTAAAATCTCAAGGAAGATCCTTGCATTTGTTAGTAACCTCAGGGAGGTCCGTGTATTTTTCTCAAAAGAAGGCTTACGAATATATATATATATATAAGGGATCTCTTATTTTGCTACGGTGCGGACCTCCTATTTCTTGATCAAATTATGATGATCTGAACCGTTCAATATGTTTAAAATATATTTTTAAGGGTACCCGTAAAAAATCGGTTTAAAACAATGTCCGGAAAGACTTGATCTATTCAATTTTTCATAA
>JABCMJ010048778.1:0-17803 GCA_014822125.1 Arbutus unedo | reverse complement strand
AATAGCAGGATGCGGACACAGTGATATGGGGTTGTGCCTATTTGGAGAAGTGAATTCTTCGTGTTGCTATAAGGTGTTAGATTGTTCATGAATACTTATCTACATTGGATAAACTCAGTGTAGGCAATTTGTCCGATTAAGGATCCTTTTCTGATGCCATTCTTCAACTTTTGCTCGTCATTCAGTGATTGTATGGTCCCCATCATAGAGACTTTTTGAGTAGTATCAGTTCGAAGTCTTGATGCTTTCTTCCTCTATAAAGTGTTCTAGATAGAAACTTATTGCTGGGGAAAAAAATGCTCAATGTATGCTCTGTATATTCCTGTATTGATGTACTAAACATGTGCTTGCTTTAGAGTTGCTCAACTCGTGCTTGTGTTATTTCTGTGCTGACATTACTAGTACAGTTCATCATATCATTCGTATTCGAAAATATTGAGTGAATATGCTGCTGGTTTGGACTTGATAAGAAATCTGCTTTTACAAGTTTGCCTCGCCCTAGTTTTTTCTGTCACCTCTTGCATTGGCTCAAAAAGGGACAACATTAATGGGGTTTTTTGTTTGGTAAATTGTACTATCATACGACACAAGATCCTGAATTTTGAGTTGCATTTTGTTTGCCTGAAATTTGAATTGGATATTTGGTTTGGAGTAGTTTGATGTGGTTGTGTGACTTAGACTTATCCTCATATTTCAATTTTCCAAATTTTATTATTGGTACTAGATGCTTGAATCCTAGCAAAAATTTGATTTTCTACATGCCAATAGAGGAATGCTGGAAATGTGGGACATCATAGAAGTTTATCGGATCCCATCGTCTTCAACCAAAGAAGTGAATTGTAGGGGACTATTGATTATTTGACCTCTAACACCGAGGGGTAATGGTGCTGGATGAATCCGAACTCTTTTTCTTTTGTTGTTTATATGCTCACATTGAAGACTTCTAAATTCCAGTTCATGGCTTCATATGTACTGAGTGACTATAGGTCTATTTAGATGCTGTTCCAAGAGAACTTTATTTGGCCTTTGTATGACTGTCTTCTCTTCCTTCCTGTCTATCCAATTGAAACAAGAGTAATAATATCGTTTATAATGCTAAATCAATGGGTATAATAAGAAAAATCATACGAAAAGAAAAAGGGAGAGGGAGAGGGGGGGTTTACGAAATAACTATAGCCGATGCATCATTAGAGAGCCTCTCTTTAATACATTAAGAGAATTTGGACAACTTACGTGCTAGTAAACAAAAACCACCTCGACCTAATCTCCAGAGAGACATGGCAGACTATAGCTTAGCTTAGGGAGAAAGCTAAGGCAGCTAGAACCTCAAACTACTGCTTTTTGCTATTTCACCTTTGGTAAAGTGCTTCTCTCCTCAGGCAGCTCCAACTACTAGCTCAAGCAGGAGTTAAATCCGAAGTGGAAGCCAGTCGGGTCATAGGGATATTTTAAACTGAGGCATTGTGTCCCGCTTGCAAGGTTCAATGAAATCTTTTCAAATAATACAAAGAAAAACTGATACTAAGTTTCAGTCCGTTAAGGAGTGAGTCTTGAATGAAGGCATCCAAAGCCGAACCATAAAGAGGTAACACCACCTACTGTTTCAACCATACATGGGGACGTAAAAATGGGGATCTTATCAACTTGTTCGGCCTAGGATAATATGCTCATGAGCCGTGTGTACTTCTAATGGCTTAGTATGATTTGACAATTGCAATGGGAGGTCATCCATCACTGTCTGCTTTAGGTTCTCAAAAACTCTTTGGCACTCTTCCAATCAATGCAGTGCCATGATCGGTCTGTACGTCCTTTTTTGAGGATATTTTTGAGTGGAACAACCCTCTTCAAATAACTTACGATTTATCTTCGGTAATAGTTCTTAGTTAGGATGAATCTGAGTAATGGAATAATTCCATCATCATTTATTGGTTAATCGTATCATTAACCAAAAGAATTAATAGGTCAGGTGAATATTCGAGAGACAAAAATCCCACAATTGATAACATTTTAGAAGTGTTTGGGTGTCGTGTTTTATTATGAATTTTGGCTTGGATATTATTAATTTTAAAATATAATCAGAATAGTAGAATAGATTATAATCTGTGAAAGCTTATAAATTATATATGCAAATAATATTTGAAATATAATTTGAAGAATTGACTTATAAATTATATATGCAAATAATTTGAAGAATTGACTCAGTAGAATAGATTATAATCTGTGATTTGCATTCTCCAATTTATAACCACAAGTTACAAATAAATTGGAAAATTAGACAACATAAAACTATATTCGCAATTTTAGTTTATAAATAATTCTGATATCTTGAAAACGACACTAATGATATTGAAATCGTGTCGCGAATTTGGTTTTTTAGTGGAAACAATGCCACTAACACATCACACAGCACATCATGCCAATGTGACATCCACTAATTTAATCACATATTAAAATTCATAAAACTCGCTTTTACATTATCTTATAATAATATGCCACGTAGGCATGATGTACAACTTAATGTGTTAGTAGACTTATTCTTTTTAGCGGTGACTACAAAATAAAGTATGTATTGATGATATTTCAGATCAAGTGTGAACCCCATTTGCACATAAGTAGCTCCCATCCATTCAGAGTGGATTGGCCCTCGCACATCCTCAAAATCTAGAAGAAAAAATCGTGCACATCCAGACGCATATGTATTCGGAACCGTCGGATGCACATGAGGTTTTCATGATTACGGAGGACTCCATGTGTATCCGATGGTTCCGGATACATCTGTGTCTAGATGTGCACAAAACGCCTGTGTTTCTAGACTTTTACAATCTAGAAACCAGTCAGCAATAACTGTAACACAGCCAACAGACAAATGGAAAGAGTATTTATTAAAGGAAGAGGGGATAATATAAACACGATTCGTGCACAGAGTCTACAACATTCCATTAACACCGGAAAAGTTTCCAACTTCATCACATTTATCAGAGTAGAAACCTTCCACCCTAAAATCTCCCTCATCTTCACATCATTTCTTGAGATGAGGAAAGCATGCATAAACATCAGCTTTAGGGTGTTTTGCTTCGGCATGCTCCCTACACTTAACCTCCGATGTGGTGCAAATGAATGTCTGCATGCACACCTTGCACTGCATTTCCAACAACCATCACACATTAAGAGGTAAATCGATTGCGGTTTTTTTCAAAAAAACAGAAGGACTGCAACAGTAGAATCTCAACTAAAGCTTCATCTTCTTTTCCTGCAAATGCAGCTGACTGTGTTACGTCTGAAGTTCTTGCCCTAACTGATTTCATTCAAACGAGGGTGCATTCGTTCTCATGTAAGATTATGGAATTTGCCACTTCAATCTCCATTCCTAACACAATTATTGCTACTTTGATTCATAGCGGCAATTTTTGCATTCATGGGCGGCAATTTGAGTCATAGCTTGCTTGGATTCGAGGTGGGGTGCAAGACAAGGAATTTGCGACTTTAATCTCTACTCTTAACGCAGCATAGATTCTCATTCAATCATGTTAATACGTGCATTTGGAAACATAATAAAAGTCTGGACATGCAAGTTCCTAAAATTCTACTAGACCAATGTAACATGTTTCATTTTCAACAATTCTCCCCACTCCACACACCCACCCACCCCCACCCCCCCTTCAAAACTGCTTCTAGTAAAATTCCTTTTAAGGAGGGAGAGCTAGATTTCTCAAAAAGATCCAAAAAAAAAAACCTAACCGAAAATACAGCGTAACAATACAGCATATAATCATAATTTAAAATTTAGCATCCACTCTAACTTTACAAGTTACCATGACTAAACCCCAAAATTTCTTGTTAAGATAGACATCAAGTCCCCTCATTTATAATCCACATCTATCTAAACAGAGCTCAGCAAATGGGATCTAACGATTTTTAGCATTAATTTCGCTAACCCCAAACCCACGAATCAGACATAAGAAATCACACAAATAGGATACAAAATTTAGGGGATAATCAATTAATTCAACAACGATTACCTGAAAGCAAACCAGTATGACATAGAATTTCATAATCTGATCTATCCTACCGTTGTTTGTTTAAGGTAGATAGAGAATAGGTTGTCAAAAGTCCATGAAAAGAGCTCAAGTAGGAACAAATCTACCTGGATAGACATGGCTTTCTTGTTGGATTCAAGCTGACTTCCTGCACCATGGATCAGATCGTCGATCAAAGTCCCAAACCACAACTATTTTGGCTCAATTTGATAATAAATTACAAACAAGAAAAAAAAAAAGACGACAAGGATAGACGCAACAGACTAATCGTATATACATACCCTTAGCTCCGGCTTTCATCTTCTCAATGTTCTTCTCACGAGCCATTTTGGCCTTCTGACCATTGCCTCCGCCCATGGCTTCCCCCCTCCTCTGATTTCGGCCTTTGGAGAAGAATCCGAAAGCCCCAAATTCCAGCTCTCGGTGCTTCACCTGTGTTTGGGTTGAGTCGCGTTTACTTCCTAGCCACCTAACAAACTTATACTACAGTATGAGTACAGACATGCATACATATATATACACACACAGTGCATATACATACTTGAACACGTAACATATGTGAGTAAAATATGAGAGTGACATGTCAAAGTGGGATATGGGAGTGACGCGTAGGGGTGAGTAGTTTATTTTATTATTTTAACCTTATTAGTTATTTGATATTAGAATAGTTATGATAGGGTGAGTCGTTACTCTGAGTAATTTTACTATTTTGTCTATGTTAGTTATTCGATGTTAGAGTAATTATAATACTAGTAAAAACTTATGTTAAGTAGGAGTAATTTCGGGATTCACTTTTGTGAAGCTTTCTCCCATTACATACTAGAATGGATGCTGGCAGATTTGGCCTCTTAAGGTAGCATGTTACCAACATATAGCTTCTATAGAAAAAAATGAACAAGCAAATTGACAAACATTTTTTATTCAAAAATAAATATTTGTCTAAAGACTGTTAGATTATTTGTGCAGAATTAACAAAATAATTTGTATATATCTTTGTAAATTTGAATAAAATTTTATAAACTACAACTAAAATGATAAACAAATCAACTATGTGAAGGTAACAATTTGGGAAACAATTTTTCTAAGGACTCATAATTTTAAATCATAATAAATAAAAAATTTCTATATAGTACCTAGGAGGTTAGGTATGACGGCAGACATGTAGTTAGCAACAAGAAATTTGTTTGAACCACCTGACTTTAGTGCCCAACTCCGTGAAGATCACTTCACAAGCAGGGTGGTGGATAAGAAATTTGGTAGCCTCAAATAAAGTGACAACTTATTAAATGATGGTTTCACTTTTCTAGATATCATTGAATTTTATGCATATTGTCCTCCCAACAAATAGAAAACCACATTCTTCGGTTAAGGAGAAAAGTAATACCTATTTTTTCGTGTGAAGAAAGTACCCGATAGTTTATTGTTTTTCTTTACTTATTCTTTTTTTATTTTATGTATTTTGTGTCTTGCGGACTAACGCTTGCAGGTTGCATTGTTCATGTTGGGGGGGGGGGGGGGGGTCCGTCCCCCTCTCTTTTATTTTTTTATCTATTCTATTTTTTCATGTTCATATTTTCAATGAGGACATTGAATGATTTAATTTGGGGGATGAGATCCCTTTGATCTTTGTATATAGTTAAAGTCAGAAAAATGAAACCAAAAAATGAAATATTGTTTGTCGTTGTGCCATGAGGGCATGAAAATTCCATTGCTCTTGCCCTGTTGTTTGGCAATATCACTGGGATCTAGCAATTCCACCTGATCGAGAGTTCCTTGGTGCAGACTGAGGAGTAGCACTTGGAATAGATCCAAGACCATCTTGGCTTGAGTGTTTAAAAATCCCAACGTACATGCCCATTCCCGACAATTCCACCAGTTTGATGTACGTGCGGTAATACCACCGTGTACGAGCATGTATTCCAATATTTTTTGAAGCAAAAACAAGCTTTATTCACATTGGAAGCCATTAAATATTTAAAATAGATGGCTGTCGGCCTTACATACTACTGATAATATTTCCTATGATTTTGTGCATTCTATGGCTAAGGAAATTGAGTCTCATCCAGCTCTTCCAATTTGTACGAGTCGACTCTTGTGACCTTAGTCGCTCATTCGGGATTGTCCCAATTAGGACTAAGCTTATTATTCTTCTTGCTACTAACCACCTTCATGAAGACAATGTCATTCGACTGGAAAGGTCGATACCGGACTTTCTTATTGTAGCCCTTGGACAACTCCTGCTAGTAGGTAGTTATCCTAATCCTTGCCGAGTCTCTTTGTTCTTCTGCAAGGTCCAGTGTTGTAGAGATTGACTTACCATTGCCTTCCTGACTCAATTTTCCAGTCCTTATGGTCGGGAGACCAAATTCAATGGGTATGACAACCTGTATACTAAATGTTAACGAAAATGGTGTTCAGCCAATAGACCTCTGAGGTGTCATTCAGTAGGCCCAAAAAACACTATACAACTCTTCGATCCATCGTTCCTTGGCAACTAGCAACCTCTTTTTTATTCCACCCAAGATTACTTATTGGAAACTTTGACTTGTCCGTTGCACTGTGGATAAGAAGGGGTGGAGCTGTAAAACTGGATCATGTACTCGGCACAGAAATCCTTAAAAAGGTCTGCCACGAACTGAGTCTCATTGTCTAAGACGAAGGCGTAGGGAACGCTGAAACATGAGAAGATGAGACGATGTTATGCCAAACAAACCTTTTCACATCTCGGTCTTCAATAGTGACAAAGGGCTCAACCTCAGCTCACTTAGTGAAATAATTAGTGGTTGTGATGAAGAACTTAAAGCCCCTTGGTGCCATTGGGAATTTGTTGATGATATGAAGCCCCCATTGGGCAAATGGCCAAGGGGTGAAAAGAGGATTGAGCTGTTCGACAGGTTGGTGGAGGAGGGGCGAGAACCTTTGACATTGGTCACACTCTCGGACCAACTTGTCTACATCTTTTTTCATGTTTGGCCACCATTATCCATGCGTTAAGCTCAATGAACCAGTGATCGTCTTCTTGAGTGATAGTTGTAGCTGTCGGCATGAAGTTCCTGGAGGATTGCTTCTATCTGTTCTAGATGTATGCAGAGTCGGTATGGTCCCGAGAATGACTTTCGGTACAGTTTTAGACTTGGGCCCAACCAGTATTGGGCCGCCTTGTGACATATCTTGTGCACCTTCCTCCGGTCCTCTGGTAGAATGCCATCTTTGAGGTAGGCTATGATCGAATCTATCCAGCTAGGATTGAGTGTAACACATTGATGCTCGGCCTGGAGAGGATGTCCACAAAAACTATCCTCTACCCCCCGATGTCGAGAGACGATGCCAACCCTGCAAGAGCGTTGACATGTGTGTTTTGTTCCCTCGCGACTTGTTCAAGGTTGAACTTTTAGAATCAAGGCATCAACCTCTTTACCTCATCCACGTATCGAGACATCCATTGTCTCGGGCTTTATATTCTCCAAATAGTTGGTTGACCATCAACTGGGAGTTGCTATAGGCTTCCAAGTGTTTGACACCAATACCATTGGTGATTCGGAGCCCTGCCAGCAAAGCCTTGTATTCGACCTCATTGTTAGAGGCTGCAAGGTTTATCCTGAGGATATGCACGTGCAAGACTCAACTTGGGGTGACCAACACCGCCCCCGCCCAATGGTTATTGGAGTCTTTGTCGACATAGAGCTTTTAGAAGTTGTCATGCAAGAGCTTCCAGCGTTCGGTATCAGCTGGCTGAGGGTTTGACACTTGAGACTGTTTGCTCGTGCCTGGTGTGGACTCTACTATGAAATCTTCCAAGACATGTCTTTTGATTGATGTCCTCGATTGATTTTGGATATCGAAATTGGTCAGCTCCACGATTCATTGGTGGAGAGTTCATCTCATGGTAAGGAGGTAACCAATCACTTTTGCAACACCCACCGGCTCATTGGCACCATCCTGTGTGCCTTGGGCTCCTTTTCCGTCATACTTAAATGCACCATCTCTCTTCTCCAAGAAAGGGCATCTATGGAGGAAACTTTTGAGGTGTTCAAACAAGTCAAAATCAATCTCCCTCTCTTAGATGCCATTAAACAAATCCCATCTTATGCTAAGTTTTTAGAGGACCTATGCACTCGCAAGCACAAATCTCGAACTCATGTGTCCAATAAGGTCTTTCTAACCGAGCAGGTGAGTTCTATTTTTAGAGCAGATGCTCCCCCAAAGTTGCAAGACCTTGGTACCCCAACGATTTCTTGTGTTATAGGAACTCGTTCTATTAATAGGGTGCTTTTGGACTTAAGGAAAAGTGTGAATTTGTTGCACTACTGGGTATACGAGCAACTTGAGCTTAGGGAGTTAAAACCCATGCCGGTCACTCTACAAGCAAATAGATGAATTAAGGTGTCATGTGGTGTTGCTGAGGACATTTTGGTTGACGTGAACAATTTCTATTTTCTTGCAAATTTTATAGTACTCGATATATAACCGGTCTACTCTCTTTAAAAGTAGACTCCAGTTATTCTTGGACACAATTAATGTGAATATCCATGTTAGGAGCGGTGAGATGGAAGTATACTTTGGGATATGTGGTGTCCAAGAGGGGGATCAAAATCGATCGAGCCAAAGTCGATTTACGGCCTATTCGGTTAGGGGTGGGGAGGTAATTTTTTAGAAAAAAAATTGCAAAGTCATGTTTGGTTCTTCAAAAAAAGGTTCTTGTTTCAAAACCAACCTCCCAGCTTTAACTCTTCCAGTACTGTTCTTCCTTACTTCTACTGTCGGAGCTACAAGCGAAGAAACAGAGAGAAGACCCGGACTCTCTTGTCTAGGAGTTCTTCTCTTTACCCGTTCGATTCCAGCTTATGGACATCTAGCTCATTCCTCGTGCAAGTGTAGCAGGGGATTCTTCTATTTGAGATCGGCGACCAAGGCATCAGTTAGTGAACCCTCAAATCGAAAGATCAAGTTTTCCCATTGACCCCCATCAG
Source organism: Arbutus unedo (assembly GCA_014822125.1). Lineage (NCBI taxonomy): Eukaryota > Viridiplantae > Streptophyta > Magnoliopsida > Ericales > Ericaceae > Arbutus > Arbutus unedo. Next base: position 8,796 of record JABCMJ010048778.1, on the reverse strand, counting down.
AGGAGCAATGTAAACCCTAAACACTTGCCCTCTCATTTCTGCTTAAAATGCCAAGGAGGGCGTCATATTGTAATAGAAGAGGAAAAGCCATTGTGAGCAATGTTGGAAATCGGTCAGAAGTTACAGTTCTAGGGTGTGGTGGTTGGAATATGAGGCAGACAAAGATTCGAAGACAAAGAGGTGGGTTTTCATTTCACGTGCGTATTATAGATCCGAAACTCATCTCTCTCTCTCTCTCTCTCTCTGTAATCCCTTTGTTCGTCTATTTCTATATATGTTCGAACATATGTTTTGGCATGTTTTTCATGTGTTCGGTAAAATACCGCTAAACGAGTTTGTATATATGTTGTGAAAATGGCATGCTGCTGAGGTTTGTTTGTCACTATTTAGTGTAAAAAATGTTGATAGAAAACGATTTTGGGTTCTATGATATATGATGAATATGTGAGTATTGCTATGGAAAATAGTAGTTGGTGTGGTCTCTTACGATAGGATAATGGTGTTCTTATTCCCGATTGGAAATGAAATTGCATTTGAGAATTTGTTTGTACACTACACACTTTCGAAATTCAGGACACAATTATAATGCGTTAGGAAAACATGAATAATTCATTAGGTTTTATATATGCTGTCTGTGCATTTCGTTCTTCAATCTGTTAGACTTTTTGGGTATGCGAGTAAAGCGAGCCATTGAGGTTTGTTGCATTGTTCTTTCACGTATGTGTAATTATATATTTGTTATGACCTACAACTCTGTATATTGACCCACATAGTTGTTTGTACTATGCCAAGTCCACAAAATTGCTTAACCAAATTCAGCCCGTACCTATACTATGTGGTTTATATTGCAAGGAGTTGGGTACAGTGGTAAATATGAAAGTCATTAGTACCTATGCTATGTTTGTACTCTGTAAATTTTGCAAGGAGTAGGGCACAGAAAACATGAATAATAATTCATTAGTGGAAGGAGTCAGGTACAAAGACTTTCTTGTAAAGATGATGAATTACCTTTTGTCAGTCGTAGATAAATAGATAAAGCCATTTGGAGCAATAGATAAAGCTGTATGGACTCAGCTAGATAGGAAGTTTGCAATGTAGAATCGTCATTTTTCATTATTTATACATATGCAAATACTGTAACCAATCTCTTATTTTTTCATTGTAGGCTTGGTTGGTCCTACTAAAAATTTACCGACGCACACCCCATAAAAGCGGAAGAAGTCAGTCTCCCCTCCTTCCTCCCAAAACTCTGGTACAAGCATAACTAAAATACGAATGGTACGTGTGTTCTTGGGCTCAATTCATTGTCATTTCATAAGAGTATGTATATGTGTGTTGTAGATGGGAGTTTGACCATTTTTTCGCTAATGAACATTACAAAGTTTATTTATTCAAATTTGTTACACAATCTGTTGCTTTCTCAATAAATTGGAAAATTTACATACATAGGTTATAATGTCGCCGAATCTCGACGAGCTAAAGACGTGGAACATCGAAACCACTGAGTTGTTCATTAACCTAATGTTGGATGAGGTGAGGGGTAATGGCAGTAGAGGTAGTAGGTGGAGAAAAACATTTACCAACCTACAATGGTCCACCATTGGTTGGGAGATGGAGAGTAGGAGCGGATGGATTGGGTACAGTACCCTACGCTTGAAGGAAAAACATACATGATTGAAGAATGAGTGGAAACTGTTCTCCCAGTTGGGGAGCCATACGGGATTTGGGTGGGACCCGGATGCGTGTGCATTCACTGCATTTGACGATGTGTGAGAATTCTTCATCTAGGTACCATGATGTGTTCACCTACTTAGGCACCTACGATATCAATTACTGATTCCACGTTTATTGTACAAACACAATCCTAACTAGTTTAGGCACTTGACTTTGTAGACTAATCCTGATGCTGCGGAGTTTCGCACAAAAGGGCTCGAACACTATGAGCTCCTTGCTGAACTATTTGCCACAAATGTCACCACAGGAGCTTTTGCACAACCGTCCACCTTAGGGGCTTCAGACTCTGATGATGAGGGACGCATGAGTGAATGAATTTCGTAGTGGCAAAGGTGTGCTTGGTTAGGTGTTGTCCGGTTCCCACGATAAGCGCAAATTCGATGACTTTCATAGTGAGGGTACCGTGGGAGTGCAGAAAGACGATAAGAGGGATATAGTGTACGAAAATTTGAACGAGTGGATACTCAAGAAATTGCGACGTTATGACCATGCAGATGTTGGGAAAAGCATGCCAAGCTCTTTCTCAATAACTGTCTGCATTAACGTCCTAAATGAATACATTGCAGTGCTTGGACCACATGAATATACGAAGGCAGTTACCAAATTTATCGAGTCGCTCGAGTGGAGGAGGCTTGGATGGGTATCCATCCAAAGTGCAGGGTGTATTAGGTGAAGGCTCTTATGTGACATGGGGTTTTCTTTCTACCAATTATGCTACTGCTTTTTATTAAATTATGTTGTAGGATTGTACGATATGATGAATTTTTGCTACTACTTGGAAATTTCGGTTGGATCGAACACTATATTGGGTTTTCATTCTCCTATTGCTGAAATGTGATTGGTGTTCATAACCTTTGTTGTACTGCTTTTTTTTGTTGCATTTGTGCTATTCATAACCTTTCCTATTAACTGTGTTCGTCACTTCCACGCGGTTGTTCATTTTTTGGTAGCTTCGTTATGCATGACCAAACTGCCAAGTAAGGTAAAAAGGCAAAATTATTGACCTACTCTGATAAGTTTGGGGGCAAAATATTTTATCAAGGCAAAATTATTTATGCTCATGCTAAATTATAGTCAATTTATTTTAATGAAGTTATTTTGGTAGTAGTAAAATTATCACATTTCAAGATGTGTTCACAGTTATAATTCCAGCGAAAGTGTAGCACTCATGGGCAAAATGCTATTCGGATGTTGGCCTCTTGGTGACTTTTGCACTATATTTTATCATACTTGACCATAGCACATTGCAAACTATTAAATTTTTTATTATTGATTGATTGGAAATAACAAGTGTGTCAACTATATTGCCATTTTATGCTTTTGAATAAAATATGGTGTCGTCATCACAATATACCGAGGATTCCAATGGCAGTAGCTTCGATGACATAGAATAGTCTCTTGCAGAAATTTAATTCCATAAATCTTCATTTTCATCTTCTTTTTCGCAAAATCTTCCATTCTAGCCACAGAAGGCCTGTAATTTCATCCATGGATAGTTCTTCTTCCCCTCAATACCTTTGTTTTGATTTCTCATTGCCTGAGCTTTTTCCAAATGAACACAACAACTCACAAGAAGATTTTCTGGGCAATTTTCATGCTGAGAAACTGGAGGAAAAGCCTTTAAAAACTGATGGGGAAAGAGAACCCAAGAAGAAAAAAAGGTTCATAGGGGTAAGAAAGGGGCCATTGCTATTGCTCTTCAAGTTTTGGAGACCTCCTCGGATGAAAGAGAACAACCCATACCTACTAGAATACTGCAACGAACCTTCCTTGTCAGCGGACAGGTGTACACCAAAATTCTTGTTGAATGGACACCACAAAACAATGACGGATATCTTACGAATCGATGGAGTAACTTTTAGGACATTAGTCGACTTCTTGGAGGAACATGAGAACCTTAACTGGATGCACATGCGACTCACAATTGAAGAGTCGTTAGCAATATTTTTGTTCATTTGTAGTCATAGTGAGCGCCACAAGATGGTTGCTGACCACTTGCAGCACTCAACAGATACAATATCAAGGCACTTCAAATACATGCGACGGGCCCTCTATACCCAACCCCCTTAATTATTCGGCCGCCAGATCTTAATGAAGTACATCTAGCAAATACTTTACGACAATAGATACTACCCGTGGTTTGAGGTAACATTATAATTTGTGATTAACCTTTATGTAACATGATATTTTTCCCATGACCATATCGTAATGTTGTTTCCATCATCGAATAGAATTGAATTGGTGCTATTGATGACACTTACATCGAGGCTTGTGTCCCCGAAATGAGTGGGATAGCATTTCCGGATAGGAAATCCACTACGACCCAAAATGTAATGGGGGTTTGCTCATTTGACCAAAAATTTACTTTTGTATATCCGAGATGGAAAGGTAGTGCACATGATGCATGAATATTCACCGTAGATGTGTCAAATACTGACAATAACTTTTTCAACCCCCCTAAGTAAGTATACTATTATATCTTACCCCAATATAAGTTTACAACTATTATATCTTACCCCAAATTAGTTTATTACCTACAATTACATGAATATTGACCGATGTCTTTCCCAATTTCAATGTAGACAAGTACTACCTTATGGATGCCGGATACTCGAATATGATTGGGTATCTCACTCCTTATCGCGGACACCGCTACCACAATGATAATTTTGCATGGGCCCATAATGTGTACCATTCACCCATGGAGTTGTTCAACCATAGGCATTCTTCTTTGCATAGTGTCATTGAACGCACCTTCGGTGTGCTTAAAAAATATTTCAATATTTTGAAGAGCATGCCCAATTACCCGTCAGTCCAACAACTGTCCATTAGTATGGTGAGTGTTGACAAAATGGCTGGTTTGAGGAATAAAATTGCAGGGGTGTTGTGGAAATCGCAGTCAAATAATTGATAACAAGGTATTAACTACTTGTTCAAGAGAGAAAGTATGTACAGAACTTTGTCCTTACAATTTTATGTTAGTTTACATTCACATATTTAGCGCAATCTTATTACACTTTTTGTTTCTATTAAACTTTTTTGTAAATACTTGTTCAACATTATGTAGGCATGAGGGTTGGTCCTCCGTGTTGTTGTAGTGTCGGTTGTATGGTCCTCAGGACTGTTCGGATTGCACGGAATAATGGGCGTCATTTTTATCGATGTCCCTTATGGTGCGAACATGCGGGTTCTTTTCAATGGACAGATGAATACCGCCCAACACCAAGAGTTGTCACTGCTACGCCGTTATGGCGTACTTCGCATGGTCAAGCATGGTGGAAAGTGATCTTATGTGCTTGTTGTGCAATTTTTGGCTATTGACGACCTTTTTGTTTATTTCATTCTCGTTTCCCGTTACATTTTTGTTTAAGTAGTAGGATTGATTAGTACTATTGTAATGACGTTAAATTATGTAATATTCATTAATGTAATGCCATTATTTTTTTACTACGCAGTTGTTTATTTTATTATCCAAAAAATTCAAACATTCTATTAAACTATTTTTATTTTTTTAGAAAAAATTGACCAACAAGACATCATGTGGGCTTATATTTTCTGTACTTGTATATCCAAATAAAAAACGAAAGTGATATACCTAAAGGGATTGCATAACTTGTAGTTATACACCAAAAAATTGGAGAGATTTCCAATCATGTTCTAATCATTTCCAATCATTGCATCATAAAATTTTTTAACAAATTGTAATATTTACACATAAAACTAACCAAACATGCTTCTCAAAATTTTCTCCCAAATACAATTCATAACTTTTTTTCCAAATCAAATTGAGAAACAACAAAACAAACATAGCCTTAATCTCTAAATTACATTTCCCCTTGATGGTCAAACACGTTCACTTATTTTTACGACACGCGGGACTTTATCACTATTTTATCAAATACTTCAACAAAATCTCCAAACCCTTTTGTGACCTTTCCGCCAAAGATGTTCCTTTTATCTTTGAGAAAATGTGTATGGAGGCTTTTGTTGAACTCTGAGATGTGTTGTCCACAGCCTGAGTGATGATGTCGCCTGATTGGTCTATTTCATTCTAGATTAAATGTGACGCGTCCAATTTTGCAAACGACGTGGTCCTTGGCCAACGGGTGGACATGATTCTGCATCCCATCTACTCCTCTAGTAAAACTCTCTCCGATGCTTAGTTGAATTATACCACTACGAAGGAGGAGTTGCTCATAGTATATTTGCGTTGGATAAGTTTCGAGCCTATCTATTAGGGTCCAAGGTTGTCGTATTTTTTGATCATGCCGCTTTTCCATACTTGCTTTCAAAGAAAGATGTAAAATCTTGTTTGATAATATGGATCATGTTGCTACAAGAGTTCAATGTTGAAATTCGGGACAAAAAGGGTTCTAAGAATTCTGTAGCTGACCATTTGTCAAGTATATTGGTTAACTCTACCTGCTGCACAGAGCCTCTTCGTGACTTATTTTCAGATGAGAAACTTTTTGAGGTGTTGCATGTCCGGGCCCCATGATATGCTTTCATTTTGAATTATCTAGCCACATATATGAGCTTCACGAAACTACCTTGATAGAAACCCAGTTATGATTCTTGGAGAAGATGATCATTCAACCAGTTACTCTATACCATTCAACCAATTAAGCTTCATCTTTGTATCTCAGTTATGCTTCAGAATACATTCCTTAACAGGTTAACAACATACCATTGTACAAGTTAAGCTCACTTTCTGTATTTCAATATGCCTTAGAGTACATTCCTCAACTGGTTAGCAATTAAGCTTCATCTTTGTGTCACATTTATACTTTAGAATACATTCCTTAATAGGTTAACAACATACTAGTGTACAAGTTAAACTCACTCTTTGTATTTCAATATGCCTTAGTATACATTCCTCAACCGGTTAACAACATACCATTCGATAGGTTAAGCCCCCTCTTTGTATTCCAATATGGCTTAGAATACATTCCTCAACCGGTTAACAACCTACCATTCGACAAGTTAAGCTCACTCTCTGTATTATAATTATGCCTTAGAATACATATTTCAACCAATTAACAACATATCATCCGACAGGTTAAACTCACTCTTTGTATCTTATTTATACATTTGAAAACACACTACGACATGTCACTCTATACTACCAAAAATATGAACTTCAAACCTATTAATTTAGAAACCTTAAACAACAGACTAAAGCCATGATTTGAACTCTATGTGCATTTCTTGCAAAGTCTAATTGTTAGGACACGACATGCATAATGATAACACAAACTATATGCATGCAGTTGCTATCTTACTTGCTTAGTTCATGAGTTACATGTACATTGAGTCATCATTTGAATATATTATGATGTTAAGTACCAGAACATGGAAATTGGTTAGCTTAGGAGCATTCAGACGTAGTACACAATAAGTTTGACATTGGACATAGAAATTTACGAGACTTTGAACGAATTCTGAATTTTGGAAAATCACCGACATGTATGATCCAAGAAATGATTTTATTCCTTGGGAGTTGTGTTTGTTGGAAAAATGGTGTTAGAACATATATTTAATTTGTTCAAAACCATTAAGCAGTGAATGAAAAATTGACTCTATTAATTTTCATTTAATATTAGTTGAACAAATTCAAATAGAATTTATTTATACTGAATTTTATATAATTTTAATGGGTTATTTATTAGTGTAGAGTCGTGTCTAATCGATGACATCTATTCGGATGAATAGTTATGTCACTTCCGTTCGTGACTAATTCTTCTATATAAGGGTGTTCCCTCCATTTGTTAACATGGAGTTTTTAGGAGACACAACTTAGTGGGTTTTTGCATTGATTTTTCGTTTATGATTTTAAGTATTGAGTCATCATATGAGAGAGTCCAAGAATATTATTTAGTTCATTAGGCTCATCGATTGGAGTGCTACCTCGATGAGATTCGATTATTTTATCCTGGGAGACAAGCGCCTATTTAAATCGTAAGCAGCATAGCGAGGTCGAAATTTATCTTAAGAACATAGTTTTTAACACTAAACTTGATCATTTCCATGCGATTTTTAGGTTTTATCTTTTTATGATTTCGTTATCTTTAATTTCGTCATTTTATGTCATGGTAACACAAAAAGTATACACATAAATTTTCTAACAATCTTAAGACAAATTTCCATAATATACTTCTGTGTTACTTCTGATTTACGATGTTTATTCGGTCAAAACTATCATATCGTTTTGTCATGTGCCGTTTTGGAACACTTTGAATGCAATAGATTAATTAAAATGGAAGTAAATTTTAGACAAATTTAATTATTATAATTTTTGTGCCATTCCTAAATTTAGACCATTCCTTGGGCCTAACTCTTGCACTGATGCAGTTTTATAAATTTTACATGCATATTTGTGTTTCAATGGTCCATTAGATCGCACAACTTTTTGCTTTTAGTTTTTGATTTCTAAGGGGTACTAAACTCTTGATACTCTATCGAAATTGAAGCCTTCGAGAAGTACGTATACTTGCTGACTTTTTAGGCACACTCAACTTGCTATACCCATTGCCATCAAAGTAAAATTAGTGTATGGAATATCCCTTTGCTTCAAAGCTTAAAACAATATCCCTTTGCATGTAAAACAATATCCCTTTGTGTTTCGATTGTCCATGAGATCTACCGAAAGAAAACAATATCCCTTTGCTTCAGAGCTTGTTAGGACCCGGGTTTGAGTCTCCAGTATTTGCATGATAGTTGGGTCTCGGTTTTGTGTGGGGGGACTGCTATTGTATGCGAAGTATGTCCTACGGCTGGGCAGTTTGGAGAGCGATGGAGAGAGAACGGCTGCGAGTGTTCTAATTTATCCTTGAGATGGAGTGGTGTCTAATTTGGAATTTGGGATATGGTGGTTTACCAAACAATGATAGTGACAAAGTAATAGTTGCAATGGTTAGGCAAAAGGTGTTACTTGTCAAGAGATACGATGTTTGATTTGTAAGTGTCCCTAGGAAATTGACATATCCGTTAAAGAAAAAAAAAAAAAGGCCTTCTTAGGCCTTGTTTGGTAACCATTCCGTTTTCTGTTTTCTGTTTTTATTT
>JABCMJ010048776.1:0-13998 GCA_014822125.1 Arbutus unedo | reverse complement strand
GCAAGTCTCTGGTTCTACATGATGATGACATGTGGTCAGACGATATTATAATAACATCATGTACCAACAAAATGATCAACCGAGAGGTGGTTCATACCCGCAGCCCTAAACTACAACTTAAGGCAGGAGGAGTTTTCTGAAAGATTTTCTAGTGTGTGCTCAGTTGAGAATGCAGAAGGAAAAGCCAACAGCAGAAATATATAGTTCTGGAGATATTAAGTCATTTCCATACAATCAAACCAAAAAGAAAAGGCCAAGTAATTTACAAGATGTGAGTATACAAATCATTTAATACGTAACCACAGTCAGGCAGATAGCTACTAAGCTTCGTGCAGTCCTTCCAAAGCCAGATGAAGGCACATTATGATCCCTAGCCTCTATGGTAAGACAACTAAAAGAGACTTCGCCAACCCTGGCTAGCCAGCACCTACCAAGCTTACAATATATTTTGTATTAAAAAATGAAAAGCATAATAATCTAAAAAAGGAAAGAAGAGGCAGCCAGTGTCTTCCATCCATCCAACGGTGGTGTATGACACATAACTATGGGTGTGCAGGTATCCTGCTAGGACAATCCAACTTACCTTACTCCTGGTTCAACCAAAATCAAGTCAAGCAGCAGTTAGCATTGTATTGCATTTGTCGTTGGAGAGTTGCAATATATGCCCCATTAGCAGAACCTTGGCAAATCTATAGCATGCCCTCTTCTGGACACATTCCTTCTCACAGAGAACCACCTTACCACACTGAATAGCATTCTCCATCGTCTCTGAGCTTTGTTTCTTTTCGACAAGTATCTTCTCTGACCATCATTCATAGCAGCTGTGCTAGAACGAGCCAATAGAATGTCATTGATAGCATCATGTAGAGTGGAATGCAATTCTGGATTTGAGTTCTGCGATTGGAGGGAACCATAAGTATCAAATATCTGTAGATTTCCATCCTTGCAGAATCCCTGAGTCATAGATTTCATGTCACGGACCAGGGAATTGGTGACTTGACCAAGCATAGCATCTTCGTAACTACAATTTGTATCATGAGTACAAATATCATCCAGCCCATTCAGTGTAAATGGGTTTGTTTCAATGGAGGTTTTTCTGGTCACATTCCTCCTCACAGAAAACCATCTCACCACACTGAATAACATTCTCCATCTTCTCTGAGCTTTATTTCTTTTCTGCAAGGGTCTTATCTGGTATTTTTTTGTGGGAACAGCTGGCGAACAAGCGGATAGAGAGCCATTGACTACAATGGGTATATTGGCTGGTGATTCCAACTCTGAGTTCTGAGATTGGAAGTAGCAATGAGTATCCAAAAGCTTCAAATGCTCGTCCTCGCTGAAAGTCCGAGTCATGTCATAAACTGGGAAAATCAATGGGTGTTCGTAATTTAAGTTATTCGTGCCTCCTTGGGAATAGGTGGAAGACGTGATATCTCCAGAAGGAGTAAGGTTTCTTGGCATTTCCCTAAAAGGGGGTTTTCTGGCCACTTTCCTATTCACTGAAAACCATCTCATTAAGCTGAATATCATCCTCCATCTTCTCTTTGCTTTGTCTTTTCTCGATAAGAATCTTCTCTTAGCCTTGTTCATGGAAAACAAAATGTCATTGACCGCACTTTGTACGTTGACCTGTGAAGAAGCATTTGGATCTTTATGCATCTCCAAAAATGTTTGTCTGGCCACGTTCCTCCTCACTGAAAACCACCTCATTATGCTGAATAACATCCTCCATCTTCTCTGAGCATTTGTTTTAGACAAGTGCCTTCTTTGAGGTTTATACATGGTAGCATCCAGAGAACCAGCCGGAAGAATGTCATTAACAGCATTGAGGGGCTCAACCTTTAATTCAGAATTTGTGTCGTGAGATTGAAGGGAACAGTGATTATCAGATATCAGCAGATGGTCACGTTTGCAGAAGGCCTGAATCACGGACTCAGTATCACAGAGTGCAGAGCTGGTGACTGGCCCAGTGAAAGTCAAAGTTTGTTCATATCTATGACTGATATCATCTATACTTTGAGAGTCATAATCGCCGAGGTATTTGACATCCCATGGGGAATAGATGGATGACATGATATCAGGAGAAGACCCATCCAGTTGTAAATTATCAAATTTGGGAAGGTTGTGAGACGTTAAAATTGAATTGTCATCAGGAATCTCTGTAACTACTTGGTTTGATGGGTAAAGAATATTGGGAAGGGCGCCAAAACTATCCAGGTTCAGAAACTCATCATTGATATCTTGTCCCACAGATTCCAAGTTGACACCACTAAGATTATCCAGGTTTTCAAAACCAGGCGAGCCAAAGTCATCGAAAGTATTTGCACCCCCAAGCGAACTGACATTGGTAGAAGTCTCAATGATACAGTCATTTGGACGCTCAAGCGCGGTCAAGGCTAAACGGTGATTAGCATTAGTCAGCTGTTGAGAGCCAGCGATAAGAGATGCCACATCGTCAACAGGTACTACTTCCTCCCACTGTTCAAATGCCGATGCTACCAACTTGTGTGAATTACCCTGATATCAAAGTCAATTAGAAAACAGTTAGGAATGAGCAAAAACAGGCAGAAATAAAGAGCGAGGAACCAGAAAAGTGCCTTTTCAATCTCAGACAGCTTATCCACAGGAATGAACTGTTGGTCCGCAAGTAACCCCATTAACCGTCCGACGACATTGAAAACCACAGCAGTTTTCTGTTGAGAAGTGGGAGATCGGAATAAATATGCCCTTTTGTCAAGGACACACATCTGGGCATGGTCCACGGTGATATCCCAAATCTTAGCAGGCATACCAAGAATCTGAAGACATCCCCAGAAACAAATATTATTGGTCCATCAAAAAAAACCTGGTAAACTACTACTCTTATCATAATATCAGGAAAACCTCAATGTGTCATTAACATGGAAAAGCATAACCCCAAAACAAAAATGTATTCCAGTCTGGCATAAATGAAAGGTGTTCAACATGGTGTCCTCAGAAAGCGAGAACTGAGATGTGACAACAGTCATGTCAATAGTCTCTGAGCACAAGGTGTTCTTGTGTATCTTAGTCACACAAACCAAGAAGCTAGAAGTAATTGTCAGGTCATAAGTGAGAGAAGTCCATGTTCTAACTTTTTCTCTTGTGAAACAAATAACAATATGACTTCTTGACGAAGAGGAGCAGCAATTTATCATAGCATTGATGCAATCTAAAGTAAGCAGCTACGCAAAATGGATAAACAAGCTTATCACCAAATCAAGAACCTTTTGGCATGAAAGGAAGGGAGCTGTATCAGGCTCAAAATGTTAAAACAGTTATGGGAACAAGTAGATCATACTACTGGCAAGGTAAAAATCGAGGAGCATCCAACAATTATTACTTGTTTTAGCTTCTGAGGGTTAATGTTGAGTAGAGTCACAAAATCCTTCACGGTCTCAATGTTTTCCTTGCTCAAACGGCCATGAAAAGCACCATCTTTGCCAATCTTTTCCAATCTCCAGACTGCATCAGATAGAGACGGAGGATGGTTCTTCTGGTACACTGCAAATGGAGTTTTTTCTATCTTAATAAAAAAAAAAAATTCAGAACTCAGGTATCTGAGTATGTGTAATGATATTACCTTCTCTGGCAAATCCTATTGAAATAAATTTCACAATCTCTTTCCACCCTACGATAATTGACCTCAACTCACAATATACTAGGACAACTGTGCCATTCAAATAAAGATATGAGAAACAGAAACCATGTTAACCAAGAAATACTCACATTTTCCACGTCGATCCTCAACGATGAAGAACTCCGTCTTTGCTTCTCTTACTCTAAGTCCAACAGAATCATCCACAGTTCTTGCCCCAAGCCTAAGTTCATTTCTTCTCATCCAGCATTTGGTATGCCTAAAGTAAATGTCACCAATGAAGCCAATTCCTTCATTAAGATTCAGATAAACATCTCCAGTAAGAAGAGTTTTTCCTCCTTCCCTTTCCCTGACAATCTTACTATTGAACTCTTCAAGTGACCAATTGTCTCCCTCATAACCAGTAAAATCTTTCTCAAGAACTACTATTTCCACCTTTGCTGAGGCTTCCGGGCCGGAGTTAACAACTTGTCCTGTTAGAACATCAAATAAAGCTATTCCAATAGAGGTATGTTTCTCTCCTTTAATTTTTGTTCCTGTCAGTACTGGAAGAGAGAGTCTATGCAAGAACTGTAGTTGTAAGCTTCTCGATTTATAAAGATATGTCTCATTCCCAGAGTCCCTGAACAAGAATTGGAAAGGATACGGTGTCAATACAATAGTTAGGAATAAGGGTTATTAGATGGAACAACCAACATAATGTTCTCACCATATCTGGTTACACAAATGCATTTCCTTTGCAAGTGGCAATTCAACTTCCTTATTTCTCTGGAGACCAGGTAACATCAGGAAAATGTTACTATACGCATAACAAACAGTTAAATCGGAAGAAGCATAAGAGCCATTAGAATATGGACTCCGCACATTAGTTAGAAATAGTATTTATTGCTTTAATCCATGGGGTGATTTCTTTAATATTGTGTATGCTGTAGTAGGGGTGGATAATACCATTGTACTCAGAAAACAAACAGCCCTAAATGGAGGGCCTAGAGGCCCGCCGTACAATTTACTGATCATCAAAGAATACAGACTGAAAACAGTATTCATAGTTCCACACGGCTAGATTTAAGATGGTTGGGTAAGCCCCTAAAATTCTGGTAAACAACTAGAGAATAATCCAAAAATAGGAAAAAGACAGTTGTTCAGTCTCCGGTGATTAACATGAAAGCATAAATGCTACTCCAGTACCATACAGACATCTGGAGTAAGAAAGCGAAAAATAAAGGACATCCACCATATCAAACTTTACATACAACAAAAACCCCAACTAGGTCGCTTGACAAGGAAAATAATGAGGATGGATTTGATGGATTTACTTTAGTTAAAAGGAATGCCTACCGAAGGAATGATATGATAATAAAGCTCCTAAAATAACATAAATCATCACAACGGCTATTCCAACACATGAAACCATTATATCTATACGATTTAAGAAGCATAATATCGTATGGAAATTGGTCAATAGTTTTAATAACACACTTCCATTTATCCATGTTGTTCATGTGATAGAACTTCAGAATTTGCTGAACTAAGCAGCTCATGAACGCTTTCCCTGACATGTTCTCATCTCTTTAGATGAACTGGATAATTGCAGAATTGGTACCATGCCACCATTTAATTAAGATGAAATCAGTGTGTAGACTCCAAGACAGGATGTTTCAAACTACAACACATCGAAGAGATCTTCCACTTCAACTGTAAAGGAAATTTGATAGTACTTTATGGCAGTGAGTGGATCAAGGACTTGTGGAGGGATTGTTGAGGGAAAAGAAAAGATAAAAAGGAACATACCTTTAATAGGTGAAGGGTTCACCTTGATATATCCCTACCTAAAGGCTTTATCCCCTATATTTTCTTTTCCATTCCAAACCCCTCCACAAATCCCAGATCAAAATACAGCCTAAAGAACACATGGGATGGAATAGAAATTGTGTGCACTATAGCCAAAATACATCTATATTACATGGATGCCAAGGAAGTACCTCTGTGTGTCATGAGAAGGAAATGTGGTTGAAATCACTATTGGAAATGAAGTATACGAGAGTTGCCTGTGAGTACAACATGTTTTGGAGAGCCGAAAGCAAGCAACAAAATTAACATGACAAAGGTGCTCCTACTTCAGGCTCCAATAATATCAGCAGAGAAAACTACAAGAGGTTTATATGATGAGGCACTCTTCCAAGAAGATACAAGGTTGGATGTGCAAGAGAGAATACACTAATAGATTGGGAGCTAAATGGATCATCTTCCAATACAAACAATTCCAGAAGACAAGTGCTACAGACTATAGAGCACATACCCAAGAGGGTGCATACATATTTTTAGCCACTTCGGTTCATAACCAATCCCGCTTAGATCCCAAAGTCCAACCATATCATCATAAAAAAACCACTTTGGTACATAACCAAACACCACAAAGGCAAATAAACAATTAAGTCTTAATTTGACCATAGATCAACCCCACTTTTTTTTAACCACCACTTTATATAACCAGCACCACTTTGTTGTATACCATCGTCTCCAGCCCTCACTGTTTTTCTTCATCAGATTGAGTGGACTTACATTTGGTGCAGGATTGGAGATACCCTTGACAAATACCAGTTTAATGTAAGTAGGGAATATCAAACACTCCAAACGTTATTGCCTCGTGGCTTCATAGAATTAGCCATTACAGAACACCAGTTTCAGATTCAACAAAGCAAGGAAAAACGAATAGTGTCTATGCTCAATCATAAAGTACAAAAGTTCACAAAGTCGTATAAACGCAGTTCTCTAAGAAACAACTATACAATTGAGGGGCATGGACTTACAACTCCATAAATCAAGCGCTCTAATTCTGGCTCCACGGAACCCGGTTCTGGTTGCAACTTCATAATCTCTGATACTACACTGAAAGGCCATCAATGAAAGGGTAAGAAACCAAACCAAAACTCAATCCTATCATAATGTCATCACCAACAGATATTTTAAGCAAACCCATTGAAATTCTAAGAATCTGACGATTACCCAGCTCAATTAACCATTTACCTATTAAAATTCTTAAGATACCCAGTTCGTTTCTTATTCAATTATACCCACTCATGACAGAGACAACAATAATACAGTTACCAAAGAAGAAGAATTAGAAAGAGAGAGAATAATAGTTCACCTTCTCAAGGGAGGCACACTTCTTTGCCTACCCTTGGGACTGTTGTTTCCTTCCTCCGAGTCAACATTGCCAATTTCTTCCCTCTCTCCATTATGCGGCATTTTCTCACTCTAAAAGCTTTGACAGACGTAGAATTTTTTTTTCTTCTTTTTCCAGGGTAATTGACGGATTGAAGTATAGAACCGTCAATAGGTTCGTCCTTTAATGGTGAAAGAAAAGGTCACAGACCCACACCCCCAACAATCCCCATCTCCAATATCTTTCATTTGTCACCGATCATTTTTCCAAAAGGTGGCCGGCCTTTGATTTGATTTCACCCGACAAATGGGAAGAAGTGGGACCCGTAAAATTGACTTCTCACGCTGGTCTTGTAAGCAAAACAAAATAAGAACCAAATAACCACAGGTTTATGTACAATCCGCTAGTTTGTGAGAACTGTCTTTTACAAAGGTTATGTTTGAATACAATAAAACTCAATAATTCATTCAAACTCATCCAGTGTAAATGACTATAAATCCAATCCATTAATAAATTGCGTTAATTTGTGTTAGGACTCGCTTAATTTATTTTTAAATAAGTCATAAGTGTTGCTCAGCTAGTCTTTCTCACTTGCATAATCTTTCCATAATTTTTTTTCTCTCACTTACATAGTCTTTCATAAATGATTCCTTTTTTTTTCTTTCCAATTTACTGGTTCCAAAAGATTCCCACTGTTGGAAATCGGGAAGAGAGAGATGAGGGAATTAGGGATGAAATTTGAAATAAGTAGATATCTCTCTCCTTTTATTTGGTTTGGCCGCAAAGACTATAACATACCTTTAAGAAAATAGAACAAGCAAAACAAAGAGCGAGAGCTAGAAGATAAATGACATATATTTCCCAAAACAAAAATAAATTATTTTTTCTAATTAACAACATCTACCAGAAGACAAACACAATTTATAGGCTGAAAAACATAATAACAATATCTCTCTGTACATGTGTATGTGTGTGCATATACATATATGTACATATGCCTATTACTTTCAATACATGGGTTATATGGCTAACACTATAGGTATGTAACTAAAATAGGCAGAACTAAGCTAAGAAGGGCCTAAGTGGGCTGTAAAGGTTGATACGCAAGTGAATAATGTGAACATATGAGCTAGGTTGGGGTAAGGCTTGTACTGAGGATTGAAACATATGCAAGGGTATCTTACAGGATTGACGAGTTGTCTTCTTCTTCTTTTTCTTTGCCTCCTTGGGGTGCATACATCCTGTTATCATGATTGGCTTGGGTGGCAATCTAAGGATAGCGATTGCGAACATATCTTTCTTTTCTGCAGCGGTAGCATGTGATCCATGATGTATTGGACATTTGAAAGTCCATTTGGTTTCATTGCTTGCCAATTTCCTTGCTGAGTCCCTTTGGTAGGCGTCCTTCCCAGTACTTATCAATTTTCTCCTGACCCTTCGGTTATGGACAGTTATTCTTGAAATGCTCTCCCTTTCCATAATTGAAGCATGTCCCTGGTGCTTGATACGGTGGCTAGTTTTCGTATTGATTATTCCATTGCTGGTACTATCTCTAGAATTGTTGTTTTGATAAGGTTTTGGTGTGGTGTGTCTCTTAGTCCTTCCTAGGTTTGCTTTTCTATAAAGTCAGTGGCAACAAAATTATAATATTAACACGTTCCCATTTGAAAGAGTCTGGGGTGGCTAGCTTGTGGGACAATTGATGTTGATTTGATTGCGCCCAAATTAGCTCTAAGCAACTAGGCAATCTCGCTCTATCCTAGAATATCATTAGCATTTTCGATATTGGCATTGTTGGTGTCATTTGCACTGTTGGTGTTGACTATATTCCTTAGTCCTTGAATTCTTTGTAAGTCAAAGCAGAGTATAAGGGAAGGTTCAGATGATGGCGTATGGTATAGCGACATATCTAAAAGTGAAATCATCGTATGCTATGCTTAGAATAGAGTATCAAGTGTCAAGATTTTTTAGTGGTAGGCCATTCGGTAAAATAATTAAGTGAACATGTTTAAAGTCTAAATGGGTACAAATTATTGGAAAATATAAATCTTCGGTAGATAGATGGTCAACAAATTACATCTGAAGGTGACATGGTAATGTGATATAAAACATTACATGCTCTCATAACCTGCTACTATTAACATGTATATAACTATGCCAATGCATGATCATGCTACAAAATGTGTGACATGTTCTCTCATCCTAAGGTTGTTCACTATGTAACTCAGATGGGTCTTCGTCATCCTGATCTTCCTTTGAATCTGAGCTGAGGTCAATAAAAATTGGATAGACTGGTGGTGGGGAAACAAGAATATGCACTTAGGGATCTATTTGTGGTACAACGAGGTCGAGGTAGTGTGATCTTATGCTTTCATTTGAGTGGGGTAGGTAGGAAATATATAACTGAGCTAGAGCTCTTGCTCAAAGGTGGGTGAGGTTGATTCATCTTGTTCTAGTTAGAGAGTGAGGCCATACTGTTGGTGTCGATTATGCAATTGGCGTCGTACCAACATTCGTTTTTGAATGATGGAGTGGGATGCAAAGTCGTCTTCTATATTCTTGATGGCATGGATGATGGCTTCTTTGGCTCCATACTTTAGTCAGCACTTACAATGATTGAGATCTCAACGTATGAGTTGCTTACCCCTTTGGCTATATCCTCCCCATGAGTCGAAGCTAAGGTCCAAAGACTCTGACGAAGACATCTTATATCAAAAATATCAAAACTTTTAGCAAGAATCAATAGTTTTTTATGAAAATGGTAGATGTAGTAATTATGATGTTATCTTTGAGCTCCTTAAGAAATGCAGTAGGTGCCTCTTCTCACCACGTCGAGGGAACAAGAGGATCTCTTCATCTACCTGGTTGTGCCTCAACATGCGGTTAGTTTGATGGTTGTATGCTAAGAAAGCAGAGACCATCTTTACATCTACTACACGAGCAAGACCATGGTGAGTGCCAAGACCAGTACCTCGTACTAGCCTTGGTCTTAACATAAAGAAAACTAGCACCGAACTTTTAGGCGCACATAAGAACGGTGTTAACCGAGCACCCTCTGAAGGCTCTCTTCTGCAAGGCCAATTTGCCCAATCAGTTTTTAAAGTGGGTCATGGAGCTGGCTAACTTTGATATCTAGTACCAATCGAGGACAATGATCAAAGGGTAGGTCTTGATAGACTTCATAGCAGAGTTCACACTGAGCAATGGTGGACGACCTCAGATACCGGATGCTTTTCCAACCGAGAACAAACAATGGAGGCTCCTACATAGAAATTTTGGAAGCTCTATGTTGATAGAGCCTCCAACTGCCATGGGGCAGGGGTAGGGGCCAGGGTAATGCTCATCTCCCCATATGGGGTTCTGCACCAGCATGCCCTAAGGATAAACTTCACATCCTCTAACAATGAGGCCGAGGCTTTGCTAGCACGACTCTGTTTTGCAGAAGGAATGGGCGTTGAGAATATCAAATCCTATAGTGACTCCTAGTTGGTGGTCAGCCAACTATCCAGAGACTATAAGCCCAGGACCATAAGATGTCTCAGTACGTAGAAGAGGTGAAAATGAGGATGGCTCAATTCAGATAGTTCAACCTTGAACAAGTCGCTAGGGAAGAGAACGCTCATACCGATGCCCTTACAGGGCTAGCATCGACACTCAATAGTGGGGTCAAAGGATGGTCTCAATTGCATCCTCCCAATGCCAACCATTGAAAATGACGAGGCTGCTTAATAGGTTCTTTATATCCTACTCAATCCCACCTGGATGGACCCGATGATAACATACCATAAGGATGGCATCCTATCTAATGATCGAAGGAAGGCACACAAGTTGGTTCACAAAGTGGCCCAATTCTAGCTTGGCCCTAGTCCTAAGCTCTACCGAAGGTCATTCACCAGACCTTTCCTTTTATGTGTGCATCTAGAACAAATTGAAGTTGTACTCTACAAGCTCCATGCCGGTAGTTACAACTACCATTTAAGAGGAAGGTCACTGGTACATCGAGCCCTACACAGGGGTATTGGTGGCCGGATATGAAGAAGGGAGGAGACAAGCTGGTCTAGAAATGCGACCAGTGTCAGAGATTGTTAGGTCTCTTCCACCAACTTGCCAAGCAATTCAATCCTCTCTTAAGCCCTTGAATGTTTGCCCAATGGGGGCTCAACATCATTGGCAAGTTTCTACTAGCTCCAGGGAGCTTCAAGTTCTTAATCACGGTCACCGATTACTTCACTAAATGGGTAGAGGTTGAGCCTCTTGTCACTGTACAAGACCGGGACGTGAAGAGGTTCGTATGGAGAAACATCGTATCTAGGTTTGGCATCCTCTATGTCACTTCAAAGACTTCTGTGTCAAGCATAAGATTCGATTCTACAAGTCAACCCTTCCTACCCACAATACAATGGTCAAGCCAAACCTTTGAACAAGACCATTCTCGATGGAATCAAGAACAAGCTCTCGGCTGCCAAGGGAAGATGGGTCAAGGAATTATATAGTGTCCTCTGAGCCTATCAAAAGACACCGAGAAGGGCAACAGGTCGGTCATACCTCTAGAGTCCAGTCTCCCTTGTGAGGACAGAGGATTTCAATCCAAAGGCTAATGACTAGTCCATCTCTGCTACATTGGACCTAGCCAAGGAACATAGAGACTTGATTAGGGTTCGGATAGCTGCCTATCAGCAAGAGCTATCCAAGGGATATAATAAATCTTAGCCTTTCAAGACAAACGACCTCGTTATGAGAAAAGCGGTTGGTAGCAAGAAGATCAACAAGCTCAGTCCTAATTTGAAAGGTCCCTAACGAGTAAAAAAGATTGTCGGAGTAAGCTTATACTCATTAGAGGAACTGGATGGGACTCCAGTCCCTTAGCCATGGAATGCTTAGAATTTCTGAAAGTATTATCATTAGTATATAAGGTTGACGGCCTTTAGTTGTACAAATTTCAACTTTTATCAATGAAGAGCTTTGTCTTTCTATCAATGTTATTGTGATGCATGTTCAAAGACGATAATATTGCCGTACCTACATCAAACCGGTAGAATTTTCAGGCATAGGCATGTGCGGTGAAATTTTTGGGCACTCAAGCCTAGATTACCTTGGATCCATTCGAAGTGCTACTCCTTGGTCATTGCCGAGGAACTCGCAGTTCAGTGGTATTCCCGAACATCTGGTACGGTCAGTGGACATGTCATACTCTCAAGGCCCAAGTTATGTTCTTGGACTTTTCCAAAGTCTTAACTCATGATGGTTTCCTACTTCTACAATTTTCTAAGTACAACTATTTGGTGGTAATGTCAAACACTCATAGTCATCTCTAAACATGCTCAATAATGACTATGTGGAAAAAAAATTCAAACGAAAACATTCAAACAATCACTCAAGCATTCAGCAAGACATTCAAGGAATTGACAAGTTTGGTATCTATCGACCATTCACAGTTGCAAATTGTAAATAAGGCAAAAGGTAAAGCAGAGTCGGTGCTAACTAACAGTAGTTTGGGTACTAAAAAAATAATGTTACAACTCCTTAGTTCACTCCTGAGTCGGTGGTGAATTAATTTCTCCCTCGATAGGGTCAATCATCGCATCATCCTCAGCTTGACTTGGTGCATCTTGAAGAAGAAAAGAGGCTTCAACAGGAGGGGCAACAGATGGTCCAGGGATATCAATTAGAGCTTTATAGCAGGAGACAGTCGACACCTGGGCTTTTGTTATGGCCCGGAGCTAGCCAGCCCTAGAAGTATTTTCTTCTATTTTGGCTAGTTGGGTATTGTTGCCAACCATCTATTGCAGTTACTCGTCTATGGCCTTGGCAAACCCATCATTGTATCCCTTCGCATCGACATCTTCCACCTTTTTTAGCAGCGTAGCTACCTTTGCCTCGACTTCAAGCCTTACCTTCTTCACTTTCTCTTCGGCTTCAGCAGCAACAACTTGGGCTATATCTCTCTCATTTATTGTTTGCTCGTGAGATTTCTTCTCCTCGACATGTTGAGCTCTCACATTTTAGATATTGTTGCCATTTTTTATGAGGCCAGTCTTCAATGTGACCAAATGCCAACATGCCTGCAAGGTGATAAATGAACGTTACGTAAACTCAATAAAGCAAAGATAAAGATTACAAGCTCCATCATAACTTGACGTTGAGTTTTGTCAATTTAGTGAAGGTACCCTCTAGGTCTTTTTGTGCCGTCTCAGCCTCTGTTTACAGCAACATGCCTTCGATAATTGCCAGGCCGGCATGCTTGGTTGAGTTAATGGAATCCTTGGCCGTTAGTGGTTAGTCGCTTTGCATTAACTGTGGTTCAAACTTCTTTCGCGAAGACGCGCCGAGGCTTGGAGCCGCACGCTTGGTTTTTGGTATTTTTTTGGTAGCATGTGGGATCACAATCATTCCTCCCTCGATCACTAGGAGTGAGTCCTTCTCGGTCCTTTTCTTCTTAGCCTGGTCGACATGCTCAAGCTTTTTTTCTTGTCTTTTCTTCTGAGACTTGTTATGGCTAGTAGTCGACCGAGGGTTGGAAGTGTCAGTCGTCAATCTTAGAGTTTGGTCACTCTTGGCTTTCCTCTCCATCAAGTCAATTTCACTACACAATCTCCTCAGCTCAGGATCACTAACGTTCTGGATAGGAGAGGGGTTGTACCTTAAGGACTCGATGGCTGAGTAGATTGGAATGACAATGTCTGGGGTCGGCTGGTCCCTTGGTTCTATGATCGTGTCGAGTGGAAGGCATATATGAGATCGAGTCGTTGGACTTGTCGATATGGGGCTTGGTATAGGATGGGTTGTTTTGGTTTATTAAAGTCTCTTCGCCTGCTGATATTTGCGTTGCTGTTAGATTTAACTTGGGCTTTCAATGTGGACTGGTAGGCTTGGATGTATCCTAGCAGCTGGGGGCACCATCTTTCTCCTCTCGGTATCTCAAGCACTTAGTCCCCTCACGAGCATGAAATCATTTGTGTACTTGTTTGAGTCCGACAGTTTCCTGATCAATTTTTTCTTGTCGATTTGGCAAGAGAGGTACTCCTCCCCAAGGCTTGGTTCATGCCTACGTAGTACACACAAAAGAGGCCCTCTATCCCAAAGGAAATGCCAATCCCTCAGCTTGACAATCCTCATTACTATTTGGTAGATATTGATGGTGAGCTGGGAGGTGGTCAAGTTGAGGGTATGTAGCACTTGCCTAAGGAAGTTATGAAGGGGGGACCAACCCCCCCCC
>JABCMJ010048741.1:0-11908 GCA_014822125.1 Arbutus unedo | reverse complement strand
TTGGGTGTCTTGTAATCTGGAACAAGACGCCCAATACTAATCTGAAGCTTGAAGAACGCCATCTG
Organism: Arbutus unedo; assembly: GCA_014822125.1. Taxonomy (NCBI): domain Eukaryota; kingdom Viridiplantae; phylum Streptophyta; class Magnoliopsida; order Ericales; family Ericaceae; genus Arbutus; species Arbutus unedo. Next base: position 11,843 of record JABCMJ010048741.1, on the reverse strand, counting down.
TGGATTTGTATTGTCTTAGGTTTATTTCCCCAATAATGAGGCAGCATGCTTAACAAGCATGTTTTTTATTTTTTTTGTTGCATCTGTGTATCTTGAGATGATGTTACATAGTTGAATAAATATGAAGACTGATCTGTATGGTTGGGTGAAGTTTGCATACCAAGAATTTGAAATTTGTTATTACACATTTAAACTGAATGTTTCATACATAAACTCGAGTTGTTAGAAGAAGTTCAGTGACATGCCCAACTGATTCTTGTTATAAAAAATTGGTAAAAGAATACGATAAAAGGCTGCCCACAGGACAGCCAAATTTGTTGTCACCTTTCGGCAAAGTATATTTTTGTGTCAAATATAACAGTAAATTTGGATACTCAATTATTTCTCTCTGCTCGTTTTATCTTTTATATAATTAAAAAAAATCACAATTTTGTAAAAATAGAACCAAACAAGTGTCGTGTTTTGTTATGTTTTTTGAGATAAGTTTGGAGATCAAAAAATTGATATAAAATTTCAGAATTTTTGGTTTTTATTCAATCTGTTTTGAAATATTATCATGTTATGTTTTTTGGTACATCTAGTCTAAAAACAGTTGAAGTTAAATAAAAATTTCACTTAAAATGGAACAATTAATCAATTGACTTGTCATTTGACGTTTTGACTTTTTTTAAATATCTTTTTTGTTTCTACTGATTTTTTGTAATCTTTTTACTTTATAAATAGAGCTATACTTTAATATGTTTTAAAAAAATTATTAAAAAATACAAATCACAAATTATTAGATAGAAAACGAATTTTCTCAAAATGAGAAAGAAATTATGAGCGTTTGTATTTACAAAAAAGAAAGAGAAAAAGAACAAAGAAAAAAAAAGAGAAAAAGAACAAAGGAAAAAAAAAAAAAGAAAAAAAATTTCGGAAGAACAACAGACCCTGGCTCCGTGGAAGAAAGATCATCTCTTCTCTTCCAAGCTACCGGTCAAATAAAATACGTACTGTAATTTTATATTAATATTTTGTTTATTGACTTTCACGGCAATGGACGGACAGCCAACCGTTGGATAAACCAAACCCTAAGCAGGGCTGATACTGCGAAGAAATTGGCATGGCGATATTTTCCAATGCATTATCAGCTCCACAGCCTTCATGGTTCACACCTAAAAGGTAAGTCTATTACTGTTTGGTTGCTGATAAATTGAAAAAAGAATCAATATCAGATTTGGGATTGTTTCGTTTTTTTCCCCTTTGTGAATCTAGTAAGATTGTTGAATTTGGTACCGATGCGATTAGCTCGAGTTTAGCCGTTGATTTCTGTAGGTACAAGAAGTAATTTGATTTACGTCGACCAAGGAAATTTATTGGCTTGTGACCAGAAGGGGACATTCAGTAGACGTAGAGTAGAAGTTTTGAATTTTGGAGATAATTGAATTAGAGTTGTGAAATTCCCCTTCTCTCACACGTGGAAGAGATTGTTAATTAGGTTTCAGTTGGGTTCTACATTGTGAATCAGTTCGTCATCGAAAGTTAAATCAGTATAACTTCTGAAACCCTTTATGGGATTGAACAGATTTTGGGCTCTAGTCAGGTTTTGTGTTCTTCCATTACTTAACACTACTGGAAGTCCATGAAAGTAGGAGGAGCTTAGTGGTGGCTTCAATTGGCCAAGTCCAACCAATACGGTTGTCCTGCATGCTTTGCACTTTACTCCCTTTTTCCCCTTGTCTGTGGGTGACGAGTGCTCTTGTGGCATAGTGTTATCCCCGAGACCATTGTTTGAGTCTGTTTTGGTGTCTTGGAGAGAGTGCTCAGTGCTGTGTTCTTGTAACAAGGCCACTCTGCTGTGTGTTACAGGCTTACAGCTAGTTTCCTCGTGGGATTTGTTTTCTATGGTTTTATTGGGTTTGCTTGCAGTTTAAATAGGCTATTTGTTACCCGATGTTGTACCTGGTAGGTGGTTTGAGCTTCATTGTTATATCTTTGCACAGTTACCAAAGAATTTTGTTAACGCTTAATCACAAGTCTCAACTAACATTAACTTGGTATGTGATGAATTTGATTAATCATGTGAATTTTAGTATATTGATTATTGATCTAGAAATCTACAGTGTGTATATGTCTATCGTGTGCCATGTGTTCTCGCATATTTCCTTTTTGTTCATTTAGGTATCACAAGTTTGGTATATACTGTGTGCAGGTTACCAACAGATTGATTAGATTTTCTGAATCTCGTCTTTGCAGGTTACTTGGGATCTTCTGTGTTATTAACTTGGTAAATTATGTTGACCGAGGAGCAATAGCAAGTAATGGTGTAAATGGGAGTCTTGGAACTTGCACACAAAGTGGTACATGCTCATCTGGTACCGGAATTCAGTAAGTCATATCTGGAAGATTTTTGTGTGTGTTTGTACTGTTTTTATTGTCTTTAGTATTCTTGCTTCCATGCCATTTGATGTTGTTTGTTTTGGCAAGCTAAGTTACTTTTATATTCACATAAGCATCACATGGAAACAGAACGCAAACTTTTTTGGAAAGACAGAAAGTATTCTGCATCTCATTACGTCATATAGATGCCTATCTAGGACAAGACTTACATTGTTCAAGCTTTCCTGACCTGTATAATCTGCGACATTCTCAGAAATCAAATAAGGCCTAGATGTTTATGATGGATTACCATCTATTATTCAATCTTTCCCTAATTGATTGGAGTGTTGGTTGAAGGCAAAAAAGTTTTTTTGGTGGATGTACTGCATGTAGATTCACTATTCACCAGGCATGCTGTAAGATTGGTACGAAGACTGGTGCAGCGGTGTGAACACTTTTGAATCATTTTGTATTGAAGTTCATACATGGTCTAATCATTCTTGTCTTTTGCAAATTCACTTCCATGGCATCCATGGGCCATAGCTTGTCATAATCTGTCCTTTGTGATATTCTAATCTTTGTGTTATTCCCCAAAGCCTTTGGTTGTTCTTTCTTTGAGTATTTCTATTAAAGCATCCAACTCAAAACGAATTGGCATGGAGTGGAGAGACTGTCCAGGCCCATACACTAGTTCTGGAGATAGTAATTAATGAATGGGGAGCAAACTCTAACACTCCCCCGCATGTGCGACTCTTGATCCACATGTGGAAAGATAACAGTGGATCCATAACACATAGGTCGTAACGAAACAAGGTGCACATGCGACAGAGCAATTAACCAAGAGAATTTTGTCCAAAAGCCTCCAAAACCCTAATTCTGATACCATGTTAAAGCATCCAACTCAAAACGAATTGGAAATAAGTGGAGAGGCCACCCCATCTCATATATTAGTTTTGGTGGCAATAATTAATGATTGTGAGACAAACTCTAACAATGACCTTTGTGGTCTTTTAACTTTTGTATTATTCACCAAACCCGTCAATTTCTTTAGTACTTCTATTTTATTTTATTTTTGGTTGCATTTTAAGTGTCTTGTCTGATATAGGGGGGATTTTAACTTGAACAATTTTGAAGATGGCATTCTATCATCCGCTTTCATGGTCGGGCTTCTTGTGGCATCTCCGATATTTGCATCCTTATCGAAGAGGTAAGAAATTTATCGTTGTGCATTGGTTGGCACCTGACACCACTTCATGGCCATGATGGTTTTAAGCATGAGGTTTCTTTTCTTGCTCAAGTTTCATTTTTACTTAAAACATCAGAATTGAGTTCATTGTTGTGGAGCATGAACATTGGCATGATCTCATCTCAATAATGAATGAGTAAACAATGTCAAATGAGCCTTCTAAGTAACTAAGATGTGATCAAGGATAGGATGAAGTCTTACTGCTATCATAATACTGACAACATGAATGGTAGAGCTAGAAGGAAAGACCGAAAGAGTGGTAGAAAGTAAATCTAAAGTGTTTACTATTCATGGATTTTGAAATCATGTTGGTAATTTGCGGAAAACATTATATACTTTTAGTAATTATTTGTAAATGTAAGTCTCGTCTCGTCTTGGCTAAGGCTATAATTATCATTATTGTACGCCAATTTTGGTAACCATTAGTGGGTGTTTGGGATGGCTAGACTATGTAGACCTAACCTTTGGCATAATCTGTACAGATGTGTTGTCCTCAGGTTCAAACCTACGACCTCAAGGTTAGTAGGTCTAGTTTTAACCACTGAGCCAATGGAAGCATTATTCTTCTCCAGTCTTCGCATAAAGTAGGGCAGCCATTTCTCAGTGTTTAAATCCATTTCTGATGTCATTATTGCTTTGACATATTAGATGTCGACATTCACTGCTAAATTGTTAATGGTATCACATTAACACTTGTCCGTTGAAATCAACCAAGAATGCTCACTGGAAAGTTCTTATGCATGAACAAAAATTTTTGTTGAGCTTCTATGGAGGCTTGAAAGAAGAGTGTGATACACTGATCGTGTTTTGATGACCAGCTTCCTGTTCAGATTCTTTGCATTTCAGTTTGTTGTATTTGATGAATCTGAGTGGAGCTTACATTTCTTGTTTTCTTGACGATGTTGAAACTTAAGTTCTGGAAAATACTCAAACCATAGGCTTCCAACATTATGGATTGGCATGCTAAATTTCAGCATTGAATGTCTTTGTTTCCTTCTTTTATCTGCCCTTGTTTTTCTTTCTGGATTCAGTTGCTGGTAAGTTCTGACTAATTTACTTCTTTCTTTTCTTTGTGTTTGGAATTGTCCAGTGTTAATCCATTCAGGCTTATTGGAGTTGGGTTGTCTGTTTGGACTTTTGCTGCTGCTGGTTGTGGTTTATCATTTGATTTCTGGTCCATCACTATCTGCCGCATGTAGGTGTATTCTTTAGATGATCTTGAAATTATGTTTCATAAAATAGGAATTTGTTGGCTTCCTCACTTCTTATAATGCCTTTTGATTTTCCATTTGTTTTCTTTTTAGGCTAGTTGGTGTTGGTGAAGCTTCTTTTATAAGTCTTGCAGCTCCATTCATTGATGATTATGCTCCAGTAGCACAGGTTTCTTTGCTTCTTAATTTGTACTTTGCTTCTTATATGTTCTATCTTTGATGTAGACTAGCTGCTCAAAAATGTTTAAGATGCCATAATGTCTTGCATAGGGTATTTCTAGTCAACTTTGAGGCCAGATTCTAGAACAGGATGCTAATACTTGTCCTCACGTCATTGAATCACATTTTTTTTCCTGTTTGCGTTATACTTTACATTAAATATCTCGTGATCCTACGCTCTACTATGCCAATTTTACTATATGTGATTTTGGAAATTACATTTTATGTCGATGCAAGTGTTGTAGTCTGCATTTGAGGCTAAAGCTGCACGCACACGAGCAGAGTATATGACTTCGAATTTAGTTGATTACCTATTCCGACAAGTAAGCGTTTCCTAGCTTTTCTATCCCGAAACTATCAAGAATTCATGGTAACTAACAGGAGGAACTACGGGAATGGGAATCATTAAGATTGAAGATAAGTGGCATGACTGGAAAACAAATCCTTCAATACCTAACTTGCATTTTTGCTGTTAATTGAGGAGGAGAGCCATTTCAATGCAAAGACAACATTGAAGCAAGATGACATTTGGTCGTATCGAAGAAAAATGATGTGTCATGTGAAAATCTTAGGGACTGGCTGTTGCTTTGTTTGAAGTCTATAGTGATGAGGGTTTAGAGCTTCTAATGATGTTGAATAGCTTATAATAGGGTATAGAACTGATGAACTTGGGGCTGTTGGGGCTATTTTGGGTGCTTTGAAAAGTATCCCTGGGTCTGTTTTGCTCTTTGTATGTGTGAGGTTTGGGGAAATGAAGAGGAAGGGCTTTGTAGATTGGGGTTTTGAGTGGCAATACATGTATGTTTCTGCACTTCAATGGCTAAAAGAGTAAAAGTTCATTAAATTTGGCAAGGAAAGAAGTAGAAGAAAATTACTTCAGTTAACTCCTAGCAGCCACCTTTGGCAATTTTCCTAGTGTTTATTGCATCTCACAATTGCAAATAAGCATATTTTCTGGAAATAGTTATATGAATGTTTTTCTTTCTTGTATGGGAGTGTTACATGGCTGAACAATAAGCAACAGGTAGTGGGTCCTGGATCTCAACTTAGGAAACTGAGACTTTGGCTTCAAAAGCTTATTTAAAGCCAAGGGAACACATGTGAAGACCCAATTTCCCTACTTTAATGGTACCCTGACCCATATGTTTCAGTGCTCCCATATGCATTGACATTGAATTCATATTAATGTTTGACTTGCTACATTTGATGTTAACCCTGTTAGTGGCTGCTTCTTTCAATGGCTGCCTATATGTGGATTTTATTTTATATTTTTTTTGACTTAATCTCCGCCCTTGTATCAGAAAACGGCATGGCTTGGAGTATTTTACATGTGTATACCAGCTGGAGTTGCACTTGGCTATGTTTATGGTGGATTGGTTAGTACATTTAAGCTTGTCTGCCACATTAATTAACATGGTTATTGTTAAAGTTTTTTTTTTGTCTTAGCAGGTCATTGGATCTGCGGACATGTGATAACTTTGTCAATTGTTTGTGACTGCTACTTGTTTGTTTCCGGCACTCATTTGTAACAATGTTTCTTGATTCACTTTGTTTTTATATAGGTTGGAGGTTACTCCAATTGGCGTTTTGCATTCTTTGGAGAGGCCATCCTGATGTTTCCGTTTGCTGTTCTAGGTTTTGTTATGAAACCTTTGCAATTGAAAGGTGCATGCCTTTTTAGGTATTGTGTTGATGCAATTGTGTAGCATTTCCTAGCTATTCTCAACGATTTGTTGACACAGGTTTTTCTCCTGTTGAATCTCAAAAAGCACCGACAGCTATAGGAACAGCTGTCCCGGAAGTTAAAGGTGCTGCTTATTATATAATGTGGACGACATCCTGTCATTATACCATGCAATTTTTTCTCTTTGCAGAGTTGAACACTATACTGTGACAAACGTGAACATGGAAGTCTTAAATCTGAATCCAGAAATTAGTCCATTTCCTTGTCTTTGAATCTTCAGCATTTTCCCCAGTCATGTGATTTCTGATATTTGATCGAGAGTTTGTTGCCAATATCGTAGTAGAGTTACCTTTGACCTTTTCTCCATACTATGTTTAGATTTATAGGTTTTTTTCCCATTATTGTTTTTATTTTTCCTTTGTAAACACAGGTGATTCAACTGGTAAAGGTGGCGTGCTATCCACAAAGGAAGAGTTCATAGATCAAAGCTTAAAAGGACCTTCCAAGTGAGGATCTCCTCCTGGACAACGAACTATTATTTAGATTGCATATGGTTAGGCAAACATTTATGCCGCCTTCTGAGCAAATCTCCTTTTTTGGTGCTTAAAGCCAATGTCCTTTAAGCTGTAGACTATCATGGTTTGGTATTGCAACTGTGCAAGCTCAGAATAGACATGCATTATTGATTAAGTTTTTGGATCTTATATTTTATTGCAGGTCAAGATACATTAATCTGGATCAGTTATCAAGGTTCTTGAAAGATATTAAAGTGCTTTTGCTTGAAAAGGTTTACGTCGTGAATGTTCTAGGTATACTGGTCACTAAATTTTACCTTCATGTTTCATGGTAGTTTATCTAGAAATCTTATACATAAATGTATGCCGTTATTTGATATTGTCTATGAAACATAGATTCGATGGCTTATTTACTGGCTTTACAGTGTTGTCTAGGTAAGTCTAGACATAGTAAATAGTCATGGAAGAGTTCACTCCTAATAAGTCCATGAAATTGAAGCAATTATGTTACTATGTTGTGTTTCTATCTACTAATACTTGTATTCTGAACGTCTACTTGCAGGTTACATAGCGTACAACTTTGTCATAGGTGCATATTCATATTGGGGACCAAAAGCTGGTTATAACATATATCACATGGTAAATCTTAAAGAACTTATGATATGACAAGATTACGTGTACCATACATGCCTTGACTCCATTATCTTTGTTTATATTGACTAGCAAGGCATTCAGAATTCAGATAAAATGGAAGTAGGTGGGAAATTACTAAATGCACTTTTCTATTCTTATTATTTGGAACTTTTGATAGAGCGATGCAGATATAATTTTTGGAGGAATCACAATTTTCTCTGGAATAGTGGGGACTGTAGCAGGTGGTTATGTTCTGGATTATATGACTGCCACAATCCCAAATGCTTTTAAGGTAAATAATCTAACTGATAGGCGTTAGTTTTTTTCCCCTGAATGTTTCTATGGTTTATTGAAGTCTTGCTTTATCTATTCTCAGTTATTATTCCTGATTGGTTTTTATCTTGGCAAATGTGCTTACTGTTCGCTGCTACTTATTAGTCTTTTTATATTCCTTTGATTTTAACTGGAGTAGAGGCTGTGTAATATGTCATTTAAGTTTTCCTAAATTGAGAATTCTCACTCTTTTATTGTTAGGAATACAATAGAGGATAAATGAAGCTCCACAATGATATTTTAATGGCCCAATTAGTTTTTGAACAGGTTGAGCTCCATGTGGGATTTCTAAGATTTCTTTGTTTGAACTGAAAAGTCGCTGTCAGAAACCCACTAAAGATTTCACTGTACAGCCAGTGGGAACTCTAATCAGCTGGAAATCCTAGGCAGGCAAGACAAGCAAGGACAGACAGCTAGGACGACTTGCTTGTCGACCATGAATGCTTTTGGTGACTTGTGTAAATAGATACTTTGTTCAGGATTTTATTAGCCAGGGAGTGTGCATTTGAATGACAACCTGGATCTCTGAGTCTAATACTTGTCATGCACTTGCTGTACAATCCTGTTGTATCAAAGAGTAAGTCTAGTTCATTGGTAACAGGGGTACAGCTTGCATTATACTGTAGTTCTTACAATTGAAACAGCATTACTGGACTTTAATCCTTTTGAATTCAATGTAAATGACCAAGATGCCATTGATCGAGCTGTAGTTTGCAGCCCTTATTGTCTTTTATGGGATACAAATAAAAGAAAGGAAAACAATCCTTTTCTGTCCGAGGGTGCTAACATTGAGTGTATTTGCCCTGAGCAGCAATCGCATACTGGAAGTAAAAAGAAGTTTTAACATCAACCCCGCGTGCTGCAATTGTTATTTGCTACCTTTTATTATGTCAAGTTACTTTCATTTAACGGGCACTAGGATATCTATGGTTTGGATCATTCAAGTCCTTGTGCACTTTTGCAGCTTCTCTCTGCAGCAACATTGTTGGGGGCTGCATTTTGCTTTACTGCCTTCTGCTTTAAGAGCCTATATGTTTTCCTTGCTCTTTTCGCTATTGGTGAACTACTTGTATTTGCCACTCAGGTAATTTTCCTATTAAAGAAGGGATGTCGTTTGCTTTATCCATTTGAATTTAAGACCATGCATGATCTGTGACAGTATGTTGGAATATAATATAAAAGCCTTGCTAGTGTGCCCATCCTGTTTGAAACATTTAGTGTCAAGTAGCCTTCTTGCCAATGAAGAACCTACCAACATGGCCCTAATGCTTAAGCCCATGTTACTACTTATTCGTCAACTTGGTTCTTTACATATCAGACTATCTTCTCTTTAGCAATCAATGTGGGTTATCACAGACTCCAAGTAAAGGCCACTCCCTTCCTAGCTTGAAAACCAATTTCAGGGCTAATGGTACAAGGTGGGAAGGGTTTGGTGCCGGCCTCATAAATTGGATGGTTGTTATCTACTCATCTTGCAAAAGTCCTCGGTTTAGGTCTCGTTTAATAGTTGATGCAGTTAAACTAAAAGTATTAATGCAAATGAAGAAATTAATGAACAAGGGGATGGAAACGGGATGGAAACTGTATGGTTGCGAGACTGTACAGGAATATTAGGTTGACCAAATCCACGTTTTACCTTAAAGTGGTTTATTCTTATTTATGCATCTTCCTTGTTTTGCCTACCTCCCCCGTCCTCCCTATGGGTTCAACTACAATTGAGTTGCAAGGAAGTAAGTTTGTATGATGTTATTATTGCTAATTTATGATGGTATTATTGCTAATTTTGGCTGACAGGGATCTCCATTGGGAATGAGTATATGATCAATGGGTTTACAGGAATCTTGATGGGGAATTAGTTTTTGATTGTGGGTTTATTTGATTCCCATGTTAAGAACATTATGGAATAGGAAACTAATTCTTGGTTTCCTATCCAAGTGAGAATCGTATGCACTAAGCATCTCACACCCTCCTATGATAATGCCGGGTTTCTGCTCAATCCGTGGAAGTTCCAATTCCTAGAAGTCAGATACCCATCCTGGCTGAAAGTTACCGTTAGCCAAGCATAGCCTACTTGCTGCATGTGATTTTTATATTGTTAATCGTACCTAACAATTTCTTCTGTGCTAAGTTAGCAAGATAGTAATAAGCGTCTATATAAGGCAGGAATTATGGATACTTGATTGGTTTTGCGTCCTATTTGTGAACTTTGCAGGGTCCTGTCAATTATATATGTCTCCACTCTGTTAAACCAAGTATGAGACCACTTTCCATGGCTATGTCTACTGTCTCAATTCACATATTTGGTGATGTGCCTTCCTCTCCACTTGTTGGGGTTCTCCAGGTTTGCATTCACAGCTTCCATGGCTTGCATCTTGCAAATGGATAAACTTATTTTCTTGGTTACTTCATGGTTATTCCTAATGTACTCGGGGAAGTTTGAAATAATCATATGATATTGATGATTGATAACATAAAGAATGCAGTGTGAAGGGAAAAAAATAGTAGTTAATCCTCTCTAATTTTTTGAATGTATGAAGTGAGTTACAATCTCCCTTCTTAAGTAGATGGAATTGTAGATCTTGACCTGGCTAAAATACTTACAACTCTGCATTGATAATGACGATGACTTAAAGATGTTAATAACACAGATGAAAAACTGGAGTTATACTTGATCAATGGTGGTTCTTTCCTACTTGAGTTGATGGATGGTAGTATTGCTTTCTTCTCTATGATGCCCATATCTGTTACTTTGATGAGTTGATGGCTTAGTTTGGATGATTCTTCAGGATTACGTCAACAACTGGAGGGAGACTGCTCTGATTCTGACATCCGTGTTGTTTCTGGCATCTGGAATATGGGTTATAGGTATTTTTGTTTTCACTCCTACACATGTTTCACCAACCTGGGAATCTCGTAAAAGAGGATGCTTATATAGCAATTTCCATAGAATCGAGAATGAAGTTTTCGTTTTACGTGCCAGATGATGAATCTGTTACTGCACCCGATTTCCAGAAGAAAAAAAAAAAACTATTCTTCCTACATCTCTGTATCAACTGGTGGTAATTATGCATCATATTTTTGTACTTTGGCAGGTGTATTTCTTCCCAGTATCGACAGATTTAATGAAGATAGTGAGCATCCAATCACAAACAGCGACAGGTCAGACACCACACCCACGACACCTTTGCTTGAAGAGAAGACTGCAGAAAAAACAGAATCTTCAATAGAATCGTAAACACTTATTGCCAGAATGAAAAAGTTTCTTGTTCTGGCTATTAGATGAACACGTATTTCATGTAAATGCCGAAACACTTATTTCATGTAAATGTTCATCACTTGATGCTTTTCTCATTTGTAAATATCAATGTGCCATGAGCTATGAAAAAAAATGTGTTTATATTATACTGTCTCAAAACCCGTTGCGAGGTTTTTTCAGCTGATACTATCGTATGCAATAAATTGTCATCTTGTGCTTTCGTGTTGAATCTTCAGGAGTCTCTAACGCATTTCCAACAGCTAAAACATTCTGATATACACGGTTATTATGTACGTAGTTGGTGTGAGGAATTACAGGTTCAGGATTCATGGTAGCTTGGTGAGTGGTAAATACGAAGTCCATTGTCCAAACGTGGTTTTTTTTTACC